>MU396989.1:0-10016 GCA_022578855.1 Nemania serpens | reverse complement strand
TTAGTGCTATTATATTTAGTACTTAAGTACTTTTTATTATATTTTTAAGCTATTTATTATTTTAAGCTAAACTTTAGTATAGCTTTTTTAAATTAAAAGTTATTTATATTATTTAAGCTACTAAGTATTTAAAAATAACTATAAAAGCATTTTATAGTTTTATTATTATTTTAATTAATTATTTTATTATTAAAAAGATTTTAAATTAAATTAATTTAAATACTAAATTTATAAATTAAGCTAATAAATAACTTATTAATATATTAATTTATTTATTTTAATATAAATTTTAAATATATTATTTTTTAAGTTATTTTAATTTTATTTTTAATACTTTTAGCTACTTTAGTAACATTATAAACTTAAAAAATATAAATAAAAAAATATAATATACTAATAATAAACTTATTTTAAATAAAACTTAAGTTATAATATTTAATTTTAATATTAAAGTATTAATAGTTATTATAAATAAAGCTATTTATAATAAAATTATAACAAATTATAATAAAGATTTAAAATATTAAAAAATTTTAAAAACATTTTATAATAATAATAAAAATATTATTAATTTTTTAAAGCTTAATTATCTTTTTATAATTATTAATTAATTATTTTATAATATAAACTATAAAAGTAAATATAAACTTTATATTCTAAATATATAAATAGGTAAGTTTTTTAATATAATTTATAATAATAAATACTATTTTAGTAAAAAGCATATAATATAGAAATTAAAGCTTTATTTTATTGCTAAAAAAACCTAAAAAGTCTTTTAATATTTAAAGTACTATAATAGTTATAAAACATATAATACTAATTATAATAAATTATATAAAAATTATATCTTAATTTAGCTAAAGGATTTTAAACTTATAAAAACAATTAATATTAACTTTATTATTAAATTATTTAAGATATTTTTTATAAGCACTTTATAGCAACTAAATAGTTATTCCTATTATAATACTTTTATATTTATTTTATATATTATTAATAAATAAATTTTATTAATTTTTAATTATAAAATTTATATAGCTAAAAACTAAGTATTAGTTATATTATACTAACTTTTTTTATTAAACTAAGGTATACTAAGTAATATTATTTTAAATTATAATTATAAGTTTATATTAGCTTTTTAAAAAAAATTATAAAACTTATTTAAAGTATAATTATTTATAATTATAGCTTATTATTTTTAAAGTAATAGCTTATTTAAATATAAAAACTAAATAATAAAAATTATTATTTATTATTATATTTTTATATATTTTAAGCTTAATTAGGTTAATATATTACCTTTTTTATAATAGAACTTAAATTTAGTATATTTTAACTTAATTAAATTTTTTACTTATAAATAGTTATTTAAATTTTAATTACTTAATTTTAATAATATTATTATTTAACTAATTAAATAATATAAAAACTTTTGCTTTATATAAAAGCATTTATATAAAAATATAAAGCTAGCTATAAATTTTGCTATAACTAAAGCTAAATAGTATTATAATAAAAAGTATAAGTTAATAAAATTTAATATTAAAAATAAAATTTATTTATATTTTTATACTAGTTACTACTTATTAAGCAAACTATTAAAAAAATACTTTTAATAAAAAGCTAACTTATAAAAAGTTAAACGCTATATTAAATAATTAACTTATAAATTAAACCTATTTAATACTTTTAATATATATTTTATAATATTTATTATATATTTATTTTTTAATATATAAAAAAAAAACCTATTTTACTGCTTTATACTACTATTTAGACTTATTAAAAACAATTAAAAGGATTTTAATAAAGCTAGAAATTCTTTTAAAATTAAGATTATATTTAAGTATTAGTTTAACCGTTTTAAAACTAAGTTTAAATATTTAGTTAAATAAAAAAGGTATAACTATAAGAATAATTAATAGTAATTAAAGTAGCAATTATATAACTTAACTAAATTAGTAAAAAAGTACTAATAAAAATAGAAAAGTAGGCAAAAATTGCTAACAAAAGCTAAAACGCCTAATAAACCTATAATTAGTTAAAAGTAAAACAAATTATATAAAATGTTTATAAATTAGCTTTTTTATAACTTTATTAATAACTTATTAAAGTTAATAACTTTTTATATATACTATAGCATTTAATATATATTAATAAGGAATACCTTTATTAGTATTATTAATTTTTATTAGTAGACTAAATAAGGTAGAAACCTTAGGTTTTTACTTTAAAAGTAAGCTTTACAGGCTATTTTTATTTAATTTAAATCTTCTTTTATAGACTTAATTACTACTAAAATACTAGTATTATAAGTATACCTTTAGTATATTGTACTACTTTATAAAACTTATTAAAAAGTATTAAAGTAATAACTTTTAATAGTATAGCTTTAAAATAACTATTAAAAATTCAGTAATAAAATTAAAACAATTATTAGCTTAAAATATATAGCTTTTAATTTAGCTATATTAGCAATAACTATAGTACTTAAAATATTAAATATATATATATAAAATATAGTATAAGGTTTTAAAAACAATAAATATAAATATAAAATAAATTAATAATATATTTTTAAAAGCATATTTTAAGTTTTTTATTAAATTTCCTTTAATATAGCTTTAAGTTTTAGCTTAATTTTAGTAGTAATTATAACTTAAATAAAAAAATAGTAACTAAATTATAAAATAAAATATTTTATAGCTAGTAAAACTTTAACTAAAATATTAATAAACTTAAAAAATAATATACTTTATATTTAAAAAGTAGTTTTATTTAACTTAAAAATAGTTTTATACTAATTATTTAGTAATAAAAATATAATAAATTAGCTTAAAAAACTAAAGCTAATATTTAATTAAAAAAGCTTTTTTAAATTTAAAGTAACTAAATATATTTTTATTTATACTATGTTAAAAAAGATAAAAAAGATTATTAAAATATTAATTAGGTTAATTATCTTTATTTTGAAAAAATAGCTATTATATTAAAGGCTAAATTTAAGTATAATAATTATAAATAAAATATAATTATTTTTATAAAGCTTAAAAATTTAAAATTATTTAAAAACATTATTTAAATTTAAATTATATTTTATAAAATATAAACTAAGCTTTAGCTTATTTATTGTGTTTAAAAAGACTTAAATACTATACTTTATTTTAGTATAATATTTTTAGCTACTTTTTATTAATTTGCTGCCGCTAATTCTTAATTTTGTTACTAATTCTTAATTTTACTGCTAAGCTACCTATTTTAAATAAGTTAATATAAGTTTTACTTTTTGCTTTTTATTTTTGCTATATTTATTACTTGCTATTAAATTTTTTAATAGCTATAGCTACATTATTATATAAAGCTTTTATATATTTATTAGCTATATTGTTTTTATATAAATAATAAATATTATATTTATAAGCTTTAAGTTTTTTAAAGTTTATTTATATAATTTATAATAGCTTAATTATTTTTTCTTTTTTTAAAAATTTATTATTTAAATAAGCTAAATAATATATTTTTAAAAAGTAAATCTTTATAAGTTTATTAAATTAGTAATAAAAGTATTTTTTATTTTTATTATTTTTAGTAATTATATAATTACTTTTTTAAAAGCTAAATTATTTCTTAGTATTACTTTTCATTATAAGTTAGTTAAAATAGTTAAAATAGTTAGTATAATTAGTAAAAAAGATAAGCTTTTTGTTATATAGGTTTAATTTTTAACTTTTTATTTACTTTTATATATATATAGCTTTTGCTAAAATTTTAGTATAACTTTTTTACTTTAAACCTTATAATAATACCTTTTATAAGTAATACTTTAGCTTTAGCTTATTATTTTTATTATCTTTGCTTTTTTTTATAACTATATTTAAATAACTATATTAATATTACTATTTATTTAGTATTATATTTATAATATATATAAAAAAAGTATAAGGCTTTTTTTGATTTATAATATAAATTAAACTTAATATAAATTATAAACTATATATATTATAGCTAAAAAAAGTAAAAAAAGCTATACTAGCTAAAGTTTATATTAAAAAATAAATTAAAAATATTAATTTAGCAATAATTAATTAAATCTTTAAAAAGTAATAAGCTTTAAATTATAATAATATATTTTAAATAAATTATAACTATTTTTAAAGTTTTTTTTTATAAAATAAATTAATTTAAAAGCTTAGTTATAAAACTATAAAAAATAATATAAAAAGATAACTAATAGTTAAAAAATTAATACGTACTAATAAAAGGTTTTTTTATTAGTCCTATATTTTTATTTATAGATTAAATAAGGTAGAAACCTTAGGTTTCCACTATAAAGGCAGGCTTTACAAGCTATTTCTATTTTTTTTATATCTTTTTTTTATAGACTTAACTACTAGTATTAACTATAACTTCTAGTACATTATACTAAATAGTAACTAACGTTTTAAAAACTATTTTATTTTTTTTATATTAAGCCTTATTTCTTTTCTCTGCTAATAGATCGTATATATATAAAATAGTTTATAACTTCTAAAAACGTATAAAAACTAGCGTTTTAATTAAATTAGCTTATAGCACCTAATTACTACCTTTAGCTTATAAATTCTAACTAAAATAGTTTGCAACTTCTGTTATAATTTATGCGTTTTTAATTATTTTATAAGCTATTTTAATTAAATTAGCTTATAGTATTTAATTACTAGTTAAAACTTCGACTTAGCTATAGCTACTAGCTAATCTATTAAAAAACTAACTAAACCTACGAAATTAACGCTAAAATTTAAGCTAAAATATACTTACTTATAGCTAAATAAAACCTTATACTTTGTTTTTTTTTACTTTAAGCTATAAATTATACTTAAATAGTATTTCTTTTTTTATTTAGTGTTAGTAGCTATGCTATTTAAAATACTACCGTACTTAATACTTAGTATATAATAATCTATGGTTTTTTAGCTAAGTTAGCATATGTAAAAAACATTTTTTTACGTTTATATTTAATATGCTTTTTTTATTTTTTATACTAAAGTTTACCTTATATAGCATTTTTATAAAAAAACGGTTTATTATCTAATTGTTATACTATTAACGTACTAATAAAAATAAAGTAGTTATTGCTTTATTAGCAATAATTATATAAATATAGCTTATATAGTAGCTTATAAGCTAGTTATAGCATAGCTATTAACTAGTCGCTTTATAATATAAAAAGTTTTTATCTATTTTTTTATATTTTTTTTCTAAGTTTTATAAGCTAATATATAACATAAATACCTCGGCTATATAAATACTTTAGCTACTTTTTTATACTTTTATATATATAATCTTTTAATATTAATAATTTAATAACTAATAATATCGGTATTATATAAAGAAAAAAACTTATAGTTTATATTATAAGTTATATAATAAAACTTAAAATTTTTTATTTAATATGCTGTTATTATATATTATATTTTTTATATAATATTAGGCAATTAATAAAGCAGTTACTTTATAATTGTAAAAAGACTAACAAATAAACAAAAATTAACTAAATATAAAAAGTAAACTATTATATAATATATAATAAACTTAGTTTTGCAATTATTTTTACCTTAGTTAAATAATATTAAAAATATAGCTAATTTTTTTTTATATATATATAATATAACTATAGTTGGCTTTAACTAAGCTTTAAACTTTATATAATAATAATCTGCTTTTTATATATATTTTAATTAAAAAATTAACTACTAGCAAGTTTTTTATAAAAATTTTAATATATACTAAAAATAGTATTTGCTTATACAAATAATAATTAAAAAGTTTAGCATTATTAAAAAAAATATTTATAACTTTAATAAAACTGGTTTTATAATAAATAAAATATTATTTAAAATAGTTATTATAACATTTAATTAATATAAACAACTAAAATTTATATATTAAAGCAATTAAAAATAGTTATTTATAATTTAAAATATTAAAGCGTATAACTATATAATCTTTTTATATATTATTTTAGCAAAAAAAAATTATTTTTTATTATTATATAAAAATAGTAACTTATTATATAACTAAGTTATTATAACAACAAAAAACAGCTAAATAATAAATAAATAAAGTTTTAATTATATTTAATACTTTAATAAATATATTATATATTATATAAAAAGTATATACTGCTTTTTAATTTTTAATAGCTATAAAAGCTACTATTTTACCAAATTTAAATTATATACTAAAGAATATAATATTATTACTCTTTATATACCTGCTTATTTATTATATCGTTTTTAGCTTTTTAATATTAGTTATTTTAGCTTATTAAAGCATATATATGCAAAAAAAATTAACAAATTAGCCTAAGTATATATTATATATGTTTTAAAAAAATAGTTTCTTTTAATATTTTATTTAGTATATAAAGCTTTTATAACTATATTAAATATTTAAAAAAATTTTTAAAGCACTAAATTAATTTTATATAATTTAAATTATATACTTTTAAAGCTAAAAACAAAATTACTAATTAAAATACCGCTTAAATTATCTTTATTAGCTAAAAAATATTTACTTTTTTAAAAATTGTAAACTTTATATAATATTAAAAATATATAATCTTAAGCTAACTATATTAAAAAAAAAATTATATAGCACTAAAATAGCTTATTAAAACTATTTTAAATGTTATTAACTATATTATAAAAGGTATAACTATGCTTATATATAAAGTCTAATTACTAAAGGAAAAAAACATTATACTTTATATAGCTAACTATAAATTTAGCTAGCGTTACTATATAAAAAAATTATATATTTAAAAAAAAAAATCTTTTATTATATAAAAAGCACTAAATTATAAGGTTAAATAAACTATTAAAGCATAAATTTTATAAAAAGTATATATAAATAATTATTATATAAAAAGTAGTCTAACGTATATATAATAATATAAAATATATAGCAAGCTTAAATATAATATATATATTTATTAAAATGCTATAAAAACATTTAGCGAAAATATATCCAATTAAATTTAATTAATTTAATATAATATAGTTAAATTATTTAACTTATGTATACAAAAATGCAAAAAAGTAGCCGAGGTGCTTATATAGCCAAAGTACTTATATTATACATTATATATAATTGTTTAAAAGTACATAATTTATTATAGAATAACTAATTATAAATACTTATAAATAATATATAAATAGAGGTTTTTTTTAAATTTATTAAGTTATATTATATTTTTATATTTATAAATAATTTATATATAAAATATTTATATATTATAAATACTTTATATTTTATATACCTTAATTAAATATTTATATAGTTATAATTAAGTTTTTATATATATATTTAGCATTATTTAAATTAGCTTAAGTAGTAATATTTAAGGTAAACTATAATATTATAGTTAAAAAATTTAGTAAACCTGTTTTTATGAAAAATTTAACGCTAAAATTAATTAAAGCAAAATTATTACTTAAGCTACTTTTAAAAACTAAAAGTAGCTTAAATTAGTTAAATTAATAACTAATATTAAAAAACTTTTAATTATAACTTTAATATTAATTAACTTATTAAATAAGCTTACTTATTTTATAATATTTAAATAAATTAATTAACTTTTTTTTAGTTGCTTTAACTTAATTTATATATTATAAATATTTTACTTAAATTTTTATAATAAGGTATAGCATATAAAGCTATACTAGCTTAATTAAATAACTTTTTTATTAAATGTAAAAAAAATCGTTAATTTAAAGAATAAAAATTTAATAAAGAATTATTTAAATATAATAATAATTTTAGAAATTAGAAATTTATTAAAAAAAAGTTTAAAGATTAGCAAACTAAAAATTAAATAATAGCTAATAAAATCTTTAACTTTAAAAAAAATATAGCTTTTTATAAAAAAGTTTAAAAAGTTAAAGCTAGTATTAACTTTTTTAAATTATATATAATATTTTTAGCTAATAATACTTTAATAATATTATATATATTTTTAAAGTAAAAAACGCTTAAAAGTAAGTTTTTATAATTTTTTTAAATAATATAAGAAATTTGTACCGTTTTTATAGCTAATAATTAGCTATAATAAAAGCAAATTAAAAGCTAAAGCTTTATTTTTATTATTAAGTTTTAATTAGTTTAACTTACTTTATTTTTTTATTTTTTATTAAAATAACAATAACTTAGTAAAGCTTATATAATAATAAAAAGTATTTAGTATTAGTTAGTTAAGCTAGCTAATTATACTGCAAGTTTAAATAATATAGCTAACTTAAACAGTATTATTAGTAATACTTTAGCTAGTATAACTTTTTATACGGCAACTTATATTTAGCGTACTAGCTGTTTTTATATCGTTTTTATATCGAGATTTAACTAACTTGCCGTTTAAGTAAGAGTTAATTAATTAAATATATTTAGCGTTTTAAACCTTTTTATATAATTTATTTATATGTTAATTCTTACGCTAGCACTTTAATTTGTAGTACTTTAAGTACTTATAGTTTATTTTGCTAAAAACATTACGCTAATTATTAAATATTTATTTAAATATACTTATAGTTAAATATATTATAATAAATTATTATAATATTCTATATTATACTGTTTTATTAATAGTTATAATAATTATAAAAAGTTTTATTAATATAATTTAAGCATTTGCTAATGTTATTATATACTTGTTATAAAATATAACAACTTAAACAGCAATAATAGCAATAATAAAAATAGCAATAATCTTTTTAGCTAGATATTATGCTAGCTTAAACTATTACTTAAACTTTTAGGCAGACTATTTAAACTTTTAAATAAATTATTTAAACTTTTAGGCAGACTATTTAAACTTTTAAAACTTTTATATAAACTACTTTAACTATAAAATAAAAAAGTACTGCTTTTTATATTACTTTTTTTACTATTTACTAGTAGTAATAATAGCTATTATAATAGTAAAAACTTTATAAAATTAAATATATTATTTAAAAAATCTAATTATTTAAAGTAATTAAATATAAAATTATTTAATTTTATTTAATATAATTTTAATAATGATAAAATAATTATTAATAATAATAAATTAATATTTATTAATATATACTGCTTTATAAAACGTATTAAATTATTTTTAAAAAATATTAATATAGTTAAAACTAATTAAACCTATATTTTTTTTATATAGCAAATACTATTAATAAAATTAGTAGTATAATAGTAAAATAATAAGTTAATTATAAATATTTATTATATTTTTTATAATAAAGGTTTAAATAAAATATTAAAAAAGTTAATTGCTTATTTTATTATATAAGCTTTATAAGCTATAATAAAGTTTATTTAATATAAGTTATAATATATTAAAATTATAAAAACGTTTAATAAAAAAAATAAAAATTTATATAATATTATAATTACTATTTAGTTATAAATAAATTTAAATATTAAATAATATTTTTAAGTATTTAAGTTAATAAAGTTTTTAAAAAATTATATAATATATATTATTAAAGCTTAACTAGTTTTTTTCTTTGCTATATACTAAAAATACTTTAAAACTTTAAAATAGTTATAGTATAATAATAATAAATAAAATAACAAAAATAAAAAGTATTTAAAATATTTATTTAATAAATACTGTTTAAATAAAAACAATAAATATAAAACAAAGAAGAACTCTTATAAAAAACGAAAAGTTATAATTGTAAAAATAGTTATAATTACTATTAAAATAAGTATAATAAGTATAAAAAGAATTATACTAATATTGCTAAACAAAAATTAAAAAATAAATAATACTAATTTTTTTTTAGCTTTTTTTATTTTTTTATAACTTTATTTAATTTAAATAATAGTAATAGCGCTTATATTATAATTAATTATAGTATAATATATAAATACTATAATAAAATTTTTAATTTAACTTATAAAAAAAACAATATACTAAATAATATAACATATTATATAAGTAAAATAATAATATAAATAAACTAATAACTTTTTTATACTTT
>MU396988.1:0-10200 GCA_022578855.1 Nemania serpens | reverse complement strand
TTTATAATTTATATATAGTTTTTATTATAGTTTTTTATTTTTTTTTTAGTTTTTTTAGTATTTATAAAAGTAATACTTTAGCTAATAATACTAATAATTATATAAATTCTTATACTAGATTTTTTTTTAAATATTTATTTAATTTTTTAAATTATTTTTAATTTATATAATAAAATATAAATTTTTATAATATTTTTTTATTTTTTAATAGTATATAGTAATTATAGTTACTATATTTTAATAATTTTATTTTTATTTTATATTTTTTGCTAAATAAATTATTAAACCTTTTATATTTTTTTAAAATCTTTATTTAAGTTTTTAGCTTTAATTTTTTAAGTATAATATATATTTATAAGCTTTTTATTTATTTTAAGTTTTATTTAAATTTATTTATAATTTCTTTTAACTTTTTATTAATTAATTTTTTTTTAATATATTTTACTAAAGTTTGCTTATTTTTTAGTTTATTTTAAAGTTGTTTACTTATAATTAAAATATTTTTAATATTATATTATAATTAATTATTTTTATAATTATAATTTCTTTAACTTTTATTAATAATTTAAAGTATATAAAAGTTATTTTTAAGTTTTTATTATAAAAATAACTTATTAATTAGTTTTAATAAAATAAAATTTATTTAAACTTTTAAATTAATTATTAAGTTATTATAATTATTTATTATTATTTTTTAACTTTTAGTTTATTTATTATTAACTTTTTTTTTAGTTAAATTAATTAATTTAACTTATATTAAAATATTATTTAACTATTTATTAACTTTTTATTAGTTAATAAATATAACTATTTTTTTAAGCTTAATTAATTTTTTATTTTAAATATAAATTTATATTACTTTATAGCTTTTATTAGTATATAAATTATATAATTTTTATTTTTATAGTTATTTTTTTATATATTTTTATAATATATATAAATATTATATTAAGTTTAATTTATTTTATAAAGCAAAAAAAGCTTTATATTTTCTTTTTATATATTATAAATATAATACTGAATAAATGGTAATATTAATATAGTTATTTAAATATAATTTGTAAAAAAAAAAAGCAAAAATAGTAAAAATAGTAGGCTAAAGCTAAAGCGCTTACATTACCTATAAAAAATGCTATCGCAAGATTTAAAGCAAAAAAGTTATGCTAAAACTTTAACAGAAGCTATATATACCTAGGCATAAAGGTAAATAAAAGAGTTAAAAATCAAACCTATATAACAAAAGGCTTATCTGTTTTTTTCACTAACTATACTAATTATACTAACTATTCTAACTACTTTAACTAACCTATAATTAAAAGCAATGCTAATAAATAATCTAGCCTTTAAAAAAGCAATTATATAACTATTAAAAATATATATAAATATTATATTTAGATTTTTTTTATAAATTATAATTTTTTTTAAGTTTATATATATAATTACTAATTATTTTATAATTTTTTTTATATAGTTAATTTATTAGTTATTAGTTATTTTATTTTTTATATATTATATATATTTATATATTATATATAAAGTTTATAATATATATTTATATTTTAAATAATTAATTAATAATATATTTTTTATAAGTTTTATTATTATTTTATTATATTAATAGCTTATTAAAATTAGCTTTATTGCTTTTATAAAGTTTATTTTTAATATTTTAGCTATATTTTATAAAAAGTAGTAGTATAATTATAATAGCTTTATAAAATAATACTTAAATTTTAAAAAGTAATATTAAATAATTACTTTTATTTAAAAGATTTAATTAGTATATATATAGTTTTTTGCTTAAGTAGTAAGATTTTTTAAATCTTATTTGTTAAGCTATTAGCATATAGCTATTTTAGTTACTAGCTTTAATTATAGCACTTTTTATAGCTGCTTTTTTATACTATTTTTTTTTCTTAGTATTAGTTTCTAATACTGCATTTTTTAATTAGCTATATATTATAATACTAGTTATATTTTTAATACTTTAAAAAAAGTTGTTTAATTAATTTTTAATTAATATATAAAGTATTATTACTACTTTATAATTAAAAAATATTAGTACTTAATATAATTGCTATATATTTACTTTATATAAACTTATTAAAAAATATAAGCTATATATATAGTTTTAGTTTTTTTTTTTTGTTATATTTTTTAATTAAGTTTTAATTAATTAGCTATATATTATTGCTATTTTATAGTAAAATACTTATATATTTAAAGTAATTATAGTTTAATTGTTATATAATGCTATTAGTATAGTATACCTAAAAGTATAATTATAATATTAATATTTAGTAGTAATTAAGTTTGTTAAAAAAAATGTAGATTAAATAAAAATAGCTTATAAAGCCTACTTTTAAAATAGAAATCTAAAGTTTTTACCTTATTTAATTTATTAATAAAAATTAATAGTATTAATAAAGGTACTTTTTATTAGTATATATTAGGTGCTATAATATATATAAAAAGTTATTAACTTTAATAAGTTATTAATAAAGTTATAAAAAAGCTAATTTATAAGTACTTTATATAATTTGTTTTATTTTTAACTAATTAAAGATTTATTAAATGTTTTAGCTTTTATTAGCAATTTTTGCTTACTTTTTTATTTTTGCTAATACTTTCTTATTAGTTTAATTAAATTATATAATTGCTACTTTAATTACTATTAATTGTTTTTATAGTTATACCTTTTTTATTTAATTAAATATTTAAACTTAGTTTTAAAATAGTTAAGCTAATGCTTAAAAATAATCTTTATTTTAAAAAAATTTCTAGCTTTATTAAGGTTTTTTTAATTATTTTTAATAGGTTTAAGTAGTAGTATAAAGCAATAAAATAGGTTTTTTTTTTATATACTAAAAAATAAATATATAATAAATATTATAAAATATATATTAAAAGTATTAAGTAGGTTTAATTTATAAGTTAATTATTTAATATAGCATTTAATCTTTTATAAGCTAGCTTTTTATTCAAAGTATTTTTTTAATAGTTTGTTTAATAAGTAGTAACTAGTATAAAAATATAAGTAAACTTTGTTTTTAATATTAAATTTTATTAACTTATACTTTTTATTATAATACTATTTAGTTTTAGCTATAGTAAAATCTATAGCTAGCTTTATGTTTTTATATAAATGCTTTTATATAAAGTAAAAGTTTTTATATTATTTAATTAATTAGATAATAATGTTATTAAAACTAAGTAATTAAAATTTAAATAACTATTTATAAGCAAAAAATTTAATTAAGTTAAAATATACTAAATTTAAGTTCTATTATAAAAAAGATAATATATTAACCTAATTAAGCTTAAAATATATAAAAGTATAATAATAAATAATAATTTTTATAATCTAATTTTTATATTTAAATAAGCTGTTGCTTTAAAAATAATAAGCTATAATTATAAGTAATTATAATTTAAATAAGTTTTATAATCTTTTTTAAAAAACTAATATAAACTTATAATTATAATTTAAAATAATATTACTTAGTATACTTTAATTTAATAAAAAAAGTTATTATAATATAATTAATGCTTAGTTTTTAGCTATATAAGTTTTATAACTAAAAATTAATAAAGTTTGCTTACTAATAATATATAAAATAAGTATAAAAGTATTATAATAAAAATAATTATTTAGTTATTATAAAATATTTATAAAAAATATCTTAAATAATTTAATAATAAAGTTAATACTAATTATTTTTATAAGTTTAAAGTTTTTTAATTAAATTAAAGTATAATTTTTATATAGTTTATTATAGTTAATATTATATATTTTATAACTATTATAATATTTTAAATATTAAAAGACTTTTTAGGTTTTTTAGCAATAAAATAAAGCTTTAATTTTTATATTATATACTTTTTATTAAAGTAGTATTTATTATTATAAGCTATATTAAAAAATTTACTTATTTATATATTTAAAATATAAAGTTTATATTTACTTTTATAGTTTATATTATAAAGTAATTAATTAATAATTATAAAAAAATAGCTAGGCTTTAAAAAATTAATAACGTTTTTATTATTATTATAAAATATTTTTAAAATTTTTTAATATTTTAAATCTTTGTTATAGTTTGCTACTATTTTATTATAAATAGCTTTATTTATAATAGCTATTATTACTTTAGTATTAAAGTTAAATATTATAACTTAAATTTTATTTAAAATAGGTTTTTTATTAGTATGTTATACTTTTTTGTTTATATTTTTTAAGTTTATAATGTTACTAAAGCAGCTAAAAATATTAAAAACAAAATTAAAACAATTTAAGAAATAATATACTTAAAATTTATATTAAAATAAATAAATTAATATATTAATAAATTATTTATTAGCTTAATTTATAGATTTAATATTTAGGTTAATTTAGTTTAAAATTTTTTTAATAGCAAAATAATTAATTAAAACAATAATAAAGCTATAAAATGCTTTTATTATTATTTATAAACGCTTAGTAGCTTAAATAATATAAGTAACTTTTAATTTAAAAAAGCTATATTAAAATTTAGCTTGAAATAATAAATAGTTTAAAAATATAACAAAAAGTATTTAAGTATTAAGTATAATAGTACTAAATTTTTAAATATATTTATTTTTAAAATAAAATATTATTATTTTAAAATTTTATTTAAAAAAGCTATTAATTTATATAAATAAGGTTTTAGTTAAGTTATAATAATTAAAAAAGATATAATTAATAATAAAAGCTTATACTACTTTAAAAAAAGCTTTTTTATTATTAGTTAAAAAAATATATTAAATAATAGTAAATTTAGCGCTTATTAAAGTTATTAAAAATAAGTTGCTTTATAATATAATTTTTATTTAAAAATGCAATTTTATAACTTTAAAATAGTTTAATATATTATATATAATAGAAAAAAAAGCTATAAAAAAATCCTGTTATATTTATATACTATTTTAAAGCTTTAAAAAAGTTAGGAAATTTTAAATTATAAAAAGCAGCTAGTTTTTCTTTTATAATAAATATACTAAAAATATTTACTTAGAAGCTAAAAAGTTTAACAGAAAAATATATAATAAAAGACTTTTTTAAAAATAATAATATATATTTTCTATAAAATATTTTAAAAATAGTATAAAGATAAGCTAAATAGTTCTTTTTTATATTTAAAAAAATTATAATATTATTAATAAAAGTATAATAATAATGCTTATAAAAATAAAATAAATTATTTATAAAGCATTAAATATATATAAAAGAATTTTTAAAGCTTATTAGTATAATTATTAACTTTTTAAGTTTATATAAACTAAAAATTATAAACTTGTTATAATAGTTTAAATAAACTTTAAATTAATAAAAAAATGTAATAGCATTTATAACTATTATATAAAGCTTTTTTTTAATTAAAAAAATAATTTTTAATTATAAAAGCAAAAAGTAGTTATTTAGTACTACTACTTTATTTAGTATATATAAGTTTATAATAAATTTAAACTTAATTTTGCTTTTTTTTTATAATTATATTATAAAAGTAAAATATATTTAAAGTATTAGTTTAATAGCTTACTTTATTTATTTTTGCTTATATAATTTGTTAAAAATTATATTTACTACTTTTTAATTTTTTAAGCTTAATAAATAAAGCTTAAAATTTAGTTTAATTTTTTACTAATTATTAATTAATAAAATTTTTATTTGTTTATTTTTAAATATATTAATAATATTTTAGTTTTTTAAATTTTAAATATTTTATTAAATAGTTTAAAAATCTTTTTAGTTATAATATTACTGCTTATATAAATTAACTATCCTTTTAGCGCTATAACTTTATTAACTTTTATAAGTTTTTTAATATTTAATATAAAAAAATTTTTAATAATATAAAGCTTAAGCTTATTAAAAATATTTAAAAGCTAAAAAAACTTAGCAATATTAAATAATAGTTTTTTTAGCGTTATATTTATAATATATTTAGTAGTTTTAAAAAATATATTATGCTTATATATATATTTAATATTTCTATAAATCTTGCTACTAATAGTATTAATTAGACTTTTAAACTTATTATACTATTTAAATATATTTATTATATTAGCAAATTTAATAGTATTTAAAATAAAGGCTAAAAAAGAAAAAGCTTTTTATTTTTTTAAAGTATTAATTATTTTGGTATAATTTATTATATTTAGTAAATTATTTGTAGTAAAAAATATATTTATAATAATTAACTCTATTATAAAAGTTATTTTAATTGCTTAATTAATATAAAAAGTAGCTAAAAGCTAAAAGTTATTAATAAAGTAAATACTTATTAAAATAATAGTTAAGTTTATACTATTTATTATTATTTAAATAGCAAGATTAGTTATACTAGAAATTTTTGTTATATTAGCTATAGTAATATTTGTAGCAAATATTATTATAGCTAATAAAAACTTTTAAATATTTTTTATTTATTTGCTTAAGTAGTTATTTTTTTTAATTATATTTAGCTATATATTTTTAAAAATTGTTTTAAGTTTATTTAAAAAGTTAGCTATAATAACTAATTTTAATATAATAGATTAAATAAGTACTACTATACTATTTTTTTAAAATAGCTTAAAAGTAAAGTTTTTATTAGTAAGTAAAAGTTTATATTATATTAATACTATAATTAAAATACCTAAAGCAATTATAATTTCTTTAAATAAAATTACTTTTTATATATAAAAATAAGTTTTAAAAAAGATTTAAAATAAGGCTTTAAAGTTATTATTATTAGTAAAAATAATTTTGCTTTTAAAATAATTAATTACTGCTTTTTTAAAGTTTAAAAAGCTACTTTTTAATAAGATTTTAAAAAAGATATCTTTTTTTATAACTTAGCTTAATTTTTTAACTTTAAATAAAATAAAAAATTTATGCTAATTAAAGCTTAAAATAAATAAAGTAAATTTAGTATATTTTATATAGTAAATATATTTTTTATTAATATTTAAGATTTTTTTAGTATAAAACTTAATTATATATTTAATTTTAATTAAATATTTTTATAAAATTAAAATTTAAAATATATTAGTATTAGTATATATTATTAGATTTTTGCTTTTAAGTTTAATATAAATAATAACTTATAAATACAAATAATTACTACTTTTAGTTTTAATAACTTTTTTTAAGTTATAAAGTTTAATAAACGTTTTATATAGCTATAGCAAAATATAGTTCTTTTTATAATTTATATTTTTGTTTTCTGCTACTATAAAAGCTAAATTTAACTTTAAAAATAGTAAAAAAAGCTATTTAAAGTTTATAATATAATATTTAAAGTAGCAAAATAATCTATTTTATATTAAAAAAAAAGTCTAGCATTACTTATATATATAAGTAATAAAGTATATTAAAGGTATATTTTTAACTTATTTAAAAATATTTTTAATATATTATTTAGTATGCCAATTTTTTTTATATAACAAATTAAAAGTCTTTTTATAATATTTATATATAGTACTACAATTTACTATAATGTAAGCACTATTACTTTTTTTTAAGTTAAATAATAAAAAAGAAAAGTTAATTAAAAAAATAAAAGAAGTTAAAAACTAAGATTGCTTTTTAATGTTAGATTTATGCTTTATAAAGTTAGTGCAATTTTGGTTTTTTTAATACTTGCTATATTTATTATAGCGTTAGTTATAGCTATTTTTGCAATTATAGCTTTTCTGTTTTTATAAAGGTTTATTTTTTTTTTATATTTGTTAGCTTTATTTATTTTATATTTATTTAACTTATATTTATTAGGTTTATACTTATTTAATAAATACTTTTGTTTATTATTTTTATTATATTTAAAAAAGCAAAATTGTTATTTCTGCTATAACTTTTTTAAATAGTAAAATACTTTTATTAAGTAGCTAATATAAAAAGTAGTTTGGTTTTAAAATTATATATTATATATTGTTTTAATATTTTTATAGTTTTTAAGGCTTAAAAATATTACTTAATATTAAAATTTATTTAGAATTAAATAGTAGTTATAATATTATGCTAATTTTTATTCTTTTTATTAAAAGTTTTTATAGCTTTTATATACTTTAGCTTTTATTAAATAAAGTTAATTATTATAGCTTTATTTTTAAATATATATTTTAGTATAAAATGTTTTTTGTTAAACTTATTTATTGCTATAAAAGCTTATATAATAAAACAATTAATTAATTTTTTTAAAATATTATTTAAACCTTTTTTTTAAAGCATTTAATAAGTATTTATTATAAGTTTATTGTTTTACTATTTAATTACTAGTTTAACTAACAATATTTAAAATAAAAAAAGTACTTACTATTAATTTGCTATTATAGTAGCTATATTTTTTAAAAAAGACTTAATATGCTTAATAAAATAAAATATATTAATAAATATTAGCTTATTATTTTTAGTAATTATGCTTATATTGTTTTTATTTTTTTAATTAAAGTTAAATATACTAATATTAAACCGTTTAAAATGTCTTAATCTGCTTAATAAAGCATTAAATTTTATTAGTATACTACTAAGTATTTATTCTTTTTTTAAAAGTAGTAATAATAGTAGTATACTTTTTAGCTAATATTAATACTGTTAATATAGATTTAATAGTTTTAAAAGCTTTAGTAGTTTTTTTAGCTATTTAAGCAGTCTTTTTAAAAGTTTAAGTAATAGTTTTAACGAAGGCTTAAAAAATAGTACTTTAGAATTTTAAAATATATATATTAACAAATTATTATTATTGCTTTTATTATTTTTATTATTAAAGTTATTACTTTATATAATAACTTATTAATATTAATAAATGCTAAAGTAGTAATAGTAAATATAATCTTATATTTTATAAGTTTTATTAAATTAGTATAACATTAAATATTATAATAAGCTATTATAATAAAGTTTTTTTAGTTTAAATAAATATTTTATTATTAAAGCTATATTTTTAAAATATATTTTTAGTACTTATTTTAGCTATAATATTTAAAATTATAACGCTTATAAAAATAATACCTTATATACTAAATTATATATTAAAGCTTGAAATATTAGCTACTATATAGTTTATAGTAGTAGTATTTATATATATTATATAAATAAATTTAATATTTAAAGCTAGTTTAAATAATAATTATTAGCTTATAATATATATTAATTAAACTTAAATATAAGTACTAATAGTACTTTAAATATAAATTAAGTATATTTAAATGCTAATTTAGCTATAAAATTTATTTAATTTAAAGCTAGTTTAAAAAGTATATTAGCATTTTAATAAAATTTAAAAATAAATAAGTTATTTAAACTTAAAAATAAGTATAACTAAGTTATTTTTAACTTTTAAACTTTAAGTTTATTAAACTATAGTTTTAAATTTAATAAAAAATATAGTAATAAAGATTTTTATTTTTTAAGTTAGTTTTGCTAAAAAAGCAAAAAAAATATCTGCTATTTTTTATACTAAAAAAAAAATTTCTATTTTTTATAAAAAAATTATTATACTAATTAAATTATTATAAATTAATTAATTAATATAAGTATAAAATGTTTTACTTTTAAATAGCTTTAATTAATTTAAATATTTTATTAGCTATTTTAGCTATATAATTAATTAAAGCTATAAAAAAGATTTAAATTTTTAAATTATATAAGCTTTAATTTTTAAATTTTTTGTTAATATAGTTTTAGTTAGCGTTATTATTGCTAAATTTAAAAAGTTTTGCTATATTTAAGGCCTTATTTTTATTTTAAAGCTTTTATAAAGACTTTTTTAGCTAGTAAAAAAACTTTAGCTAAGCATTTATTATTTTAAATTTATAGTTTAAGTATTATATTTGTTAATAAAAAATCTTTTTTTTTAGCTTTAACTTAAGCTTTAATAATAAAAAAATTATAAATTTAGTAATAAATAGTTTTATTAATAACTTATTAAATATTTAAGCTACTTTTAATACTTTAAATAATAATATTAAAGGTTTAAAAGATAATATAGTAAATAAAAGTAATAAAAAGCTAGCTTTAATAAGTTTTAAAGTTAAATTTAATACTTTATATAACTTTTTAAATTTTTTTAATTATTAAATTAAAATCTATATTTAATATTTTTATTTATACTAATTAAAAAAATATAAATAATATATTAAAACTTAATTATAACTAATTAAATAAATATTATATATAAAGTAAGTATATAAAAGCTA
>MU396987.1:0-10249 GCA_022578855.1 Nemania serpens | reverse complement strand
TAAGTTAATAAATAAATAAAGCTTAAAAAACTAATGCTAATTAAAACGCTAACTATTTCTTATTATACTATTACTATTAATTTTATTATAAATATGCTAACTATTAAAGCTAAATATTTATTTTAAAATATTTTAAAACATAAGTTTTTTAATACTTTAGTAATAATGTTTTATAAAAAAAGCAAAAAAATAATGCTAATTTTTAGTTATACAATATATATAGCAAAAAATTAAGCAAAAATGCTACTTAAAATACTATATTTATATAATTAAGAACTTTTAGTAGCTATTATTAGCAACTAAAACTTAAAATTTATATTAAATCTATAAAAAAAGATTTATACTTTATTAAAAGTTAACTTTTTTATATTAATAGTATATTATTTATAAATAAACAGCTTATTAAAACAAAAAAACTAAGTTATTAAAATTATAATACGTTTTTATATAGTAATTAATTTTAACGTTAACTAAATAAAAATACTACCTATTTTATAATACTACTTAAATAATATTTTATTAGTTATAATTAGCTAATTACTAAATAAATTAGTGCTAAACTTTTAATTAAGATTAATTATTAACTTATTAAACTAAAAAAAAAGCACTAAAGCTAGCAATAAAGCAATTAAGGTACTAAAAATAAAACATGCTTAAAAAGCCAAATATATTGTTAATATTGCTAATATAATTGCTAAAAAATAATATAACAATAAGTATATACTATTTAAATTTAATAAAAATAATATAGTATATTTATAATTATATTAAAAATACTATTTATTTAGTAAGCTTAAGCAAAAGTAGTTACTAATATAAGTAAAACTTTTTAAAATTTTAAAAAAAGTAAGCTTATTAATATATAAGCTAGATTTTTTTAGCAATTAGTGTATTTATTTTATAGTATTAATTATTTAGCTATATAAGCTAAAACAAAAAGAAAATTTATTTAAAAGAAAAAATAACCTCTTAGGACTAGTAATAGTAAATAAAACTAAAAACTATTAAAAAATTAAAAAAATAACGCAAAAAAGAATTAAATTTTTTAATAAAAAGTTAAATATAAAATATATTATTAAATAGCTTAAATAAAATTATAAATATAACTAAATATTTAATAAAAAAAAACTATAAATAATTGCTTTTAATTTAGTTAAAGCTTATAAAAAAAACAATAAAATTAACTAAAAAAAAGAGTTTAAAAAAAAGCACTTATTTTTTAATTAAACTTTAACTAAATAAAAAACCTTTTAAATAAAAAAAGTACTAAAATAAAAGTTATACTTTTTAATAATATAAATAAACTTAAACTAAAAAAAAAAGCTTATAAAAAAGTTTAAAATAAAAAAAAAATAATATTATAAAACTTATAATAAATTATTTAGCAATAATATATTTATTATTAAAAATTTTGCTTTTATTTTAAATTATAAAAATAATAAATAATTTAATAAACTTATTAAAAAACTAAATAAAGCTTATTTTATATTTATAATAAAAGCTAGCTACTTTTAATAATAACTTAATATATATATATAATATTTAAAAATTATTTTTAAGTTTTAAAGTTATAAAATATAAATATTATATAAATATATTAAAAAAAAAGGTTTAATAAAACAATAAAAAAAAGAAGTAAGAAAAAGTAGAATTATAAAATAGTTTATACTATATAATATTAAGTATATTAAAATTTTATTTTTTTAAACTTTTTTTTTTTTTTTTTTTTTTTTTAACTAATTTTTTTTAAAAAAGTTAATTTGCTTTCCTTTTTAAATAAGTTAAATAAGTTAGCCTTATTTACATACGCTAACTTTAGCTAAAATATTTAATAAATTAATATATTTTTAATAACTATTATATAATTTATATTAACTTATATATTAAATTAAATAATAATTTTAATAAATATATAAATTTTTTTTTTTAATTATAATAATTAAAAAAGTATATAAATTGCTATTTTTATAGCTTTTTATAACTTAGAAATTATAAATAAAAATAATAATATAATAAATTTTTTTAGTGCTATTAAAAAAAATATTAATTAAAACTTAAATAAAAGTTTTTTTTTTTAAATTAATATTTTAAAAAACAAAAAAAAACTAATTATAAAAATAAATAAGCTTTTTAAAATAAATAATACTAAAAATATTATTAAAAATAATAAAAAAGAAATTATTAATAAAAGTAATTTTTTAAAAATTTATAAAATTATAAAATTATAAAAAGTTAAAGCTTTAATTAATATATTTACTTTTATTAATAATAATTAAAATAATAACTTTAGTAAAAACTTTTTTAATAAAAGCTTTAAAAATAATATAAATAATATTATAAAAAGTATTAATAAAACTTTAGTAAAAAATGCTATAATTATTTTAAAAAAAGCTAATACTTTTTAAAAAATAAAAAATTTTATTTTAATATTTAAGCTTAAAAATAATACTAAATTTAGTATTAGTATTAATATTATTAATATTTATAAAATAAATTATTTAGCTTAAATTAATAAATATAATAATAATAAAATATATATTAAAAAAAAAGATAGCGCTATTAAATTAAATAAATTAAATAATAAAGTTGCTATAACTTTAAGTAAAATTATTTTTATAATTGCTACTAAATATGCTTTAGCTAGCTATAAAACTATTAAAAAATAATAAATTTATAAAAAAGTTTTTTAAAAAGCTAAAAAATATAATAAAAAAAAGTATTATAAAAAATTTAATAATATAATTAATAGTAATAATAATTTATTTTTTAAGGTAAAAAAAGTTAAAATAACTAATATTAAAACTATTTTAAAAAAAGTTAACTTTTATAATAGTTTTAAATATAATTATTTTAAACTTTAAAAAGCTAAAAAATATAAAAATATATTTTTTTACTAAAAAATTAACTATAAATAATATTTTAAAAGCTATATATTATATAACTAAAAAAATTTAAAAAAATAATAAACTTTTTTTTTTAATTATTTAAAAACTTAATAAAATTTTTATTTAAGTTATTATAAATTTAAACTTAATAATAGTATAACTTAAATATATTAAAAATATTAAAAATAAATACTAAAACGTTAAATTATTTATTTAAAAAAGAAACTTTAAAAATTTAAGCTGCTAAAAAAAGTAAGTATACTTATATATTAATATATAGCTAAAAAAAGAAGTTTTAACTTTATTATTTTTAGTACTTTTATTTTTTTTTAAAAAAATAGCTTAATAAAAGTTAGCTCTTTTTAAAAATCTGTTATTAAAAATAGCAATAGTATTATAACTAATATATATTTTATATTAATTAAATATATTAATAAAATTAAAACCGTTTATATAAAAAAATATAAACTTAATTAAATAATAATAATAATTAAACTTATAATAATTAAAAAGTTTGTTTAAAAAACTAAA
This sequence comes from Nemania serpens, assembly GCA_022578855.1. NCBI lineage: Eukaryota > Fungi > Ascomycota > Sordariomycetes > Xylariales > Xylariaceae > Nemania > Nemania serpens. The sequence continues at coordinate 6,833 of MU396987.1, read as the reverse complement.
AATAGTATTATTAAGTATATAAATATTTTATTTTATTATATAAAAAATAATTTTATAATTAAAATTAGTAAAACTTTATTTAAAAATAATAATTTAGCTACTTAAATTAATAGCTTATAATAAAAAATTTAAAATACTTTTATTATATTTACTAAAAAAACTACTAAAAAAAAAAGATTTAATAGCTATTATAACTAATTTTATTACTATAAAAAATAACTTAAATAAAGTAAAAAAAAACCTTACTAAATATGCTACTATAGTTTAACTTTTCTAAAAATTGTTTAAATATATAAAATTAAATCCTGTTAATAAAACTGCTTTAGTATTTATTTTTTTAAATAGTTTTACTAAATTAAATAATCTTTTTAAGCTAAATTTTTTTTGCTTTTTAAATACTTTTAGTACTAATTATAAACTTAAAACTAATAAGCTTAAAAAGCTTAAAAATAATAAAAAATATAACAAAAAAAACACTTTTTATTTTAACTTTTAAAAATAAAACAAGCTTAGTTTAAAAAATAGCAAAAATAACAAAAAAAGTTTAATTTAACAAAAGCTAAAGCTTTTATATTTATAATTAAACTATGCTAAATCTTAAACAAATATTATATTAAAATAAGAAATTATAAATAGAATTAAAAAACAAAAACTTATATTAAATTAATAAAAATAGCTAATATAGCTATAAAATAGTAATACTTAAAACAAATAAACTTTTTAACTTACTAAAAAGTATTTAATAGGTATATTATAAATATTAGCAGAATTTATATAATTTTAGCTAAGCTTACTATAAATAAATAAATACTTTTTATTTATTAAATAAAAAAAAAGTAATAATTTTTATATTACTATTTATACTTTTCTTGTTTATTTTACTAAGTAATCTTAAATTGCTTATAATACTTTTTATAAGTTATTAACTTATTAAAGTTAAGGAAAACCTTTTATGCTTTTTTAAATATTGCTTTAAATAGAAATATAGGTTAGTTTTTTTTAAGTATAAAATAGCAAGCTTATTAACTAAATCTTTAATAGTAGTACTAACGTTAATAACTATTTTGCAGTATTATTTATTAATAAAAGTTAAGTTTTAGATTTAATTATTAAAATTAACTACTAGCTAAAAAAAGTTATATAAAAAGACTTTATTTTTATTAAGGTTTTTAAAAGTTTTAGTTTATACTTAATTAAAACGCTATAAGTATTAGTATAACAAGAATTATTGTTTAGCTTTAAATAAAGGTACTTTATTTAAGTAAGAAAAACCTTATACTATATTATTAAAAGTAAAATATACTTATTTTTTAGCTTTAGTTTCTAATTAAGCCTATTTTTCTAAAGTATATACTATAGTATTAAAACTAAAACAAGTGTTAAAGAAAAGTAGGGCTGGAGCTATAGAAGCTCCCAGTAGTAGTTATATAACGAAAGGTTATATAATAGGCCTTATAAGGCCGGCGAAGCAGCTACAGGTTAGTTTAGCTGCTTTATAGATATATAAACTAGTTAGCGCACGTATACTTAAATAAATAAATTCTACTTAATAAATTATTTAAAACTTCTTAATTACTAAAGCTTATAACTTTTACTATTAACTATTTAATTTATTTTTTTATTAAAGTTATAAGCCTAGTTTGCTATTAAACTAGATATTTTTATTAAAGCTTTTAGTAATTATTAATATAAAGAATTTATAATTTTATTTTTGTTATTTTATTTTAGCTAAAGACTTTTACTTTTAAAGCTTTTTTTTGCTAGTTATTATATTTTCTATTATAAAAGCAATCTCTGTTAATACTAGTTATAAAACTAAGTATAACTAGAATAACTAATATAATTGCTTTTAATTTTATATCAAGCTTTAAAGTATATAGCTTTAGATTAACTTTAATAATAAAAGCGCTAATTATATTTTTAGTTAAGTTTTAGCTTAACTTTTAAAAAAGAAAATTAAAAAATTCTTTTTAAACTAACAGTATATAAAATATTTATAACAATATAAAGCTTAAATATGCCTAAAAAGAAATTTTAACTAAAAAGAAATACTAGTTTTAAACTTTATAGCTTTAGAAGCAGTAGCAATTAAAGCAATCTATAATAAGTAGCTTATAAAGTATCTAGCTATTACTACTAATTAGTAAGCAATATTTAACTGCTACTTTATAATCTATTACTAGATTATTGTTATAATTAATATTAAATTAATTGGAATTATTTTAATTAAGCTTATTTAAAAAAAAATTATTAATATTTAAGTACTTATAAAGGCTTTAAAACTTTATTTTGCTTTATTAAAGTTTACTATTATAACTATAATTTAAAAAAAGTATTTTGCTATACTTGCAAAAATATAGAAAAAAAAGGTTAAACCTGCAATATAGTATATAAAGTAGCATTAAAAGTTTTTAAAAGCCTAAGTTATAGATTTTTTAAATATTTAAAAACTATTTGCTATAAAATTTTTTTTTAAAGTAGTATAAGCTAAAATAGCGCCAAACTAAGCTAAAAGTAAGCTAGCGCTAATAATTAAAAATAAGTACTTAAAATAACTTTTTCTAATAATTAAGTAGTATAGTATTACTTTTAGCGTAATAATTTATAAAAACAATTTTAGTAGCAAAAAAAATAGTTTAAAAATTTTCGCTAACATTAGCAATTAAAACTAAAATCTTAATTAAAAAGGTTTTAATATGCTAAGTAAATCTAGCTAAAGCTTTAAAAATAATACTTTAGCAAAATATAAATACCTTTATAAGCCTAAGGTTAGTTAAACCTACTAGTAGCATCTTAATAAATATAAACTTTTTTAATATACTATAACTAAAGGTACTTAGTTTTAGCTTATTAAAGCTTTTTTAGATTTAAATAATATAGCTAAAATTAAAACCTGCTATAAATATATATGCTAGCAGAATTTTTAAGCTTTAATTAAAAAAAATAAGTAAAATATTAAACTTTTTACTAAAAAAAAAAAGTTAACTAAAAGTAACAATTAATAAAAATAGCTAAACAATAATATAACTTTTACTATAATTAATCTTACTAGATTTAATAAAAGCAAAAAGTTTTTAAAAGTATTTACTACTTTTAAGTTTACTAAATATATATTTACTAATAGTATAATAATTAATAATTATAGTATTTTATATATTGTTAATAATAAAGATCTTTTAAAACCTAGCTTTTTTATTATTGCTAAAAATAACGAAGTAGTTTACGCTAGTATTACTTAGTTTTTAATTTTAAGAAAAAGCAAACAAATTATTAAAAGTATACTTATAAGCGCAAAAAAAAACTCTACTATAGATATAGTTTTAATAAATATTACGCTAATTAAAAGTTTTTATATTAATATTATTTTAGAAGCTAAGCTTGCAGAAAAAAACATTTAGTACTATAGTATAAACTATTTTTTTTGTTTTAAAAAAAGCATAAATTAGAATATAAAGATAGCAAAACTTTTTAGATATTATAACTTAGTTTTTTTTAAATATAAGCCTTTTTATAACTATTTAAGCAGAAATTTAGAATATTTTTTATATTAAATAAAAACTTTTTCTAGATTTTAAAAGATTTACTTATAATTCGGCAAGTATACTTTAAAACCAATAATAATTACTTATATTTAAAAAATAACACAAGCTATAATAAAGTAGCTAGATTATATTAAAGCTATAAATAGTATATAGCATAGTAAATATAAAAATAGTAATAAACGATTTATTTGTTAATAATTTACCAAGGCTAGAAATACAACTTATTATAAATATAATTACAATATAGCAGTACTTTAATAAGGATAAAGCTGCTAGTAAGCTCTTAAAACTAGAAAAAATTGTTAATAGATTTATTAAACTAGTACTATAGCTATTAAAAAACAAAAAAGTAAAAAAAAAGCTTTTTTTTAAAAGAATATAAAAAAAAGCAGCTAGTATACTTAGTAAATAACTTAGCAAAAATATAATAAAAAATAAGCAGATTAAATAACGATAACAAAAATATATTAATTATATACTACTACTTTAAAAAAACCTTAAAAAAGGTTATTTAAACTAATTTATTTTTAAATACTACTAAATCGAAAATATAAGCAGAAATTATAGCTATAATATAGCTAAAATAAAATAATAAAGCAGTTTTAGCAAAATATAGCAAAAAAATCTTTATTAAAGTAAAAAAACCATTTAAAAACCTTAAAAACTAAAACTTAATAGCTATTATTACTATAATTAATACTGCTTTTATAAAAGGTAACATAGTAGTAACAAAAAAGTTATTTAGTAATAATATAGTTATTACTTTTAAAAAAGGCATACTAAAAGATATAAATAAGAAAAAATAAATAATTAAGATATTTAAAGCAAAATTAAAGCTATAAAAAAAAAAGTAGCTTTTATAGTAAAAAATATACTAGCAAAAAAAATTAAAAAAATATAATTAAACAAAAACCTTTTTTTGCTACTACATAATATATATACTATAGTTATAAAGTATAAAAAAATAGTATTTAAAAATAAAGAAGCAATATTTGCTAGTATATATTTATATATAAGCAGTATAAAAAAAGCTAAAAAGTTATACAATAATAGCTTTTTATAAAAAGTTTAAATATTTAATTGCAAACTTTTTATAGCAGAAATTAAAGTAATATAGTATTTTAATTATTATAAGTATAAATATATAGCTAAGTACTGCTAAAAAAAAGCTAAATATAGCTATTATATAGTAATAAAGTATTAAAAAAGCAAAAAAAAGTATTTAATTAAAAAAGTAAAAGCTTAGCTAAAATATATTAACTATAATAAAAATTATACTGCTTAAAACTAAATATATAAAAAGAAAATTAAGTAAAAAAATAAAGCAAAAATAGCTTATATATTATAACTTAAAAGCTTTTAAAGCTATAAAAAAGCAGCTAGCTTAAATAAAAAAGTAATAAAAGCAAATATTTAATTTCTATTAGTAATATTTATATTTGCAAAAATAAACAGTAGCAAATTGCTAATAAAACGCTAATATATTAATAATTTAGCTAAAATAGCTTTTATATTTATTTAATAAAATATAATATAATATTTTAAAATATTATAAAATTTAAATTAAATGTTATAAAAGTGCTATAAAATAGTAATTATAATTATATTATAATATAAAAGCTAATAATAAATAAGTATAACAATTTTTACTGCTTAATAAACTGCTAATATTAACTAGTATAAATAATAAATAAAGCGGTACTATATATAAATAAAAGTATTACTATAAAGTTGCTAGCAAAAAATAAAAAAAAAGATTAAGTATATGCAATAATAAAAGCTAACAAAAATATAGTAACTATATAGTCTATTTATTTTTTAAACTAAAAAAAAGCAAAATAAAAAAGCTTAATTTAAAAGATTAAAACAGCAAATAAAAAATAAAAACAATATATTTTTATAAAAAACTTTAACTTATACTATTTACTATAAAACTTAAAAAACAAAAAGGTAAAAAAAGCAAACAAATTTATAAAGTTTATAACTAGCTAAAACTTTATACTAGCTATACTATATAAAAAAATTACTAAAACTAAAAAAAAATAAAAAGATTTAACTTTAAATTTAGTTTAAGTATTAAAAAATTTTGCAACTATATATTAAAGAAACCTAAAATAACTAGAGTTAAACTATAAGGTGCTATAAATTACTATTGATTTAATAGTAGTACTAAAAAGATATTTTAAATAAACAAAAAGCTAAAATTAGCTAAAGCTAAATAAAATAATAGTAATAGTAAAAGCAATAGCTTATATTATAAAAACTAATATACTATAAATTAATAGTAACTTTAATACTGCTTTTAATTTCTTAATTAAATAGTTAATAGCAATAGCAAATATAGTAGTACTAAAAAAAACAATAAAAATAAAGTAGCAGTAACTTTTATAATAGATACTAAAGGTAGCAGCAGTAGAAAAAGTAGCTAAAAGGGCTTATAAATAATTCTAGAGCAATTATATAAAGCTTATATAGTATAAGCTATAAAAAAACAAAATAGCTTTAGCTGCAGAAGTAGCTACAGTAAAAAAAAAGAGCTAAAAAAAAGCTCTAGCAAAAGTATTAATAAACTTTAAAATACTTTAAAGCTTAAGCAAATAAGTAAAGTTAGTATATAAACTTATACTAAAAATAACTACTATATTATTACTATATAGTAGCATAAATAAACTTATAAATGCTACTACTTTTAAAACTAAAACATAAGTTTTAGTAGCAAGATTTTTTCTAATTTTAAAAGCTAACTTTAAAAATATATTTAGCAAAAATTTAATATATAATAAATACTAAAGGTTTAATATATTAATAAAAGTAATTAAAAAGAAAATAAAAGCACTAGTATAAAAACTTATGCTTTAAAAAGTACTAAGAAAAAACCTATTATTAAACAGGTTTTTAAAAGTATATAGCAAACTACTAGCGGCTAAAATAGCAACGCTATATACTACTAGCTTTATACTAAAGTATTACTTAAAGAGATTTTATTGCTTTAAAGTAGTAATAATTTTTAAACTAGAAAAAACTGCTAAGGTAAAATAAACAGCAATAAAGTAGAATTTAATTGCCTTTATATATACTTTAAAAAAGGTTTTAAAAAAAGAAATATATAACTATATAGTAAAAGTAGCTAAAATAGCAAGCCTTTTACTAAAAAGGCAAATAAAAAATAGGTATAATAAATTAATAAATGTTATAATAAAAATAGTAATAAGTACGGTATAAAAAGTAATATAAAATAAAAGTACTATATTTTTACTATAGCTTAATATATTAAAAGCTTTTAATATAATT
>MU396986.1:0-10381 GCA_022578855.1 Nemania serpens | reverse complement strand
ATATTTAAACTATAAACTTATATAATTATAAAAAATATAAATTATTAGAATATATATATTATAAAATAGTTAAAACTTATATAGCAAAATTTTTAGTAATACTTTAAAAACTTTAATAACTATTTATAATTATTAAAAAATTAAAATAAAAAGAAAACGCTTATAGTTAGTATATAATTTTATTATATAAAGTTAATAAATATATTATATACTAAGTTAAAAAGTTAACTAATATTACTTTTTAGTACTTAAAAAAACATAATTTAAGTAGCTATATATTACTATAATTTATTTATTATTTATTTTTTGTTTAATTATTTTACTAATTAGTAAAAAAATAATTAAACTATTAATTTAATTAAAAATTAGTTATAAAAGTATAACTAAGTTATATTTAAAGTTTTTATAAAACTTTAGCAAAATAGCTATAAAGTAGGGTTAAAATATAAAAATAACTTTTTAAATAAAAAAAAAACCTTTTTAATTTAAAAGCTAAATTATATTTAAAAGAAAATATAGCTAAAAAAGCCTTTATATAAAGGAATTTTAAGTTATTAAAGCTTTTAAATAATAGTACTTAATATAATAAAAATAGTTATATTATATTTTATAATAGATATAATAGTTAAACCTATTAAGGCTTAAAATGTTTTACTAAAAAAAAATTACTAAATAGTTTGTTTATTTATATATTATTTATTAGTATATTAATTATTATTTAAAAGTGTTATAAAGGTTTTTTTTAATATTTTAGTAGCTAAAAAAAAGCTTTAAGCTTAGTTTTTCTTTTATATAAAGCTTTTTTTAGTAAATATATGCTTTTTAGTTTTATTATTTCTATTAATTATATTTATTTGTTATATTAGTTAGTTAGTTTGTTTAGTTTATTTAGTTTTAATTTATATAAGTTTTATATTTTTATTAAAGTTAAGTTATTATAAATTTGTTATTAAATCTTAATAGCTTTATTAGCTTAGTTTTATTAGTTGTTTATTTTATTAATTAATTTAGCTTTATACTAAGTTTATATCTTTATTAAAGTTAAATTACTATTAAGTTTATAGTAGTTAGCTTTTTATATTACTTTATATAAAGTTTACTAGTAATACTAGCTTATATTATTAAAGCTTATAACTTATTTTTATTTTTAAGTTGCTATAAGCTTATTTTAGAACTTATAAAATAGCTATAGCTTAGCTATAACTATTAAACTTAATTAAGTAGTTATTATTTTAAAGCTTAACTAGGTATTTTATATTTTTGCATATATATTTTATTTTATAGTATTTTAAGTCGACTTAATTATTTAGTAATAAAACTATAACAAACTTTTTCTAAATTATAGTTAAGTTAAATAAGGCTTTATAGTACTACTTAACTATAATAAAATTTATAGCTTATAGTAGTTTATATAGTAAGCAGTATAATAGGTTTAAATAACCTTTATTAAATCTTATACTATATAAATCGAGATTAATTCTAAGCAAAAAAAAGGAATAATTATTATAGCTTAAGTTTTCTAGCTTAATATATATAGCTAAAGCACCAGCTAGTTTATAAGTTAAAGTTTTATATATAAGCTATTATTTATACAAAAGTTTATTAGTTAGTTTTTTATTTTTTAGCTATTAATTTAACTTTATATAATGCCTTTTTATTTTGGTATTATTGCTAATTTGCCGGTATATTTAGCTTGTTTTATCTTTTAGTTGCCTTATAGTTTAATTACTTATTAAAGGTTTAGGTTTACTATAACAAAAGCTAACCTTTTTAAAAGCTAATAATTACTTTATAGTATTAAAGAAACTAAAAAAGTAGCAAGAAAATAATAGGAAATTTATATTATAAATACTTTTACTACTTTTAAAATTAAATATAATTACTAAACTTATATAAGTTTAAAAAAAAAATGCAACAAAAGCTGCAAATAAAAAAGCACTTATAAATGTTATATTATTTACTTATATATATAATATTACCTCTAATAAATAGATTAATTATCTAGTAGTTATACTATTATATAAATTATTTTTGTAAAAAATACTAAATAGCTTTTCTTTAGTAACTTTAATTATACTTTTATAACTAGCTTTTGCTTTATATATATACTATAATATATAGTAGCTAGCGATTTATTAGTTAAATAACGCTATATATTATAACTATTTTATATTATTATTAATAGCTATTAATTAATTATGCATAAATAGCTATCCTTTTTTTATACTATTTTTACTTTTTATATACTAAATATTAAACGTTTATATTTTTATTACTAGAATTTTCTTTTTATTTTACGTTTTTTACTATTTAATTTTTCTTTATTTATAGCTGTTAGCTTATATAAATACTTTTTCTTTTTTATAAAATATAACTGCTATTTTATATACTATTTTTATACTAATTTAGTTTAGTAGGTATTATAACTTTAGTTTATAACATCTTTTTTCTTTTAACTTAAGTGTTTTAATAAAAATAAAGTTTAATACTAGTATTATAAATCATAATGTTAGCGGCTAAATGCAAGGATTTAATTACTATATATTAAGATAAAATAAACAACTTAAAGAAAAAGAAGAAAAAGAAAAAAAAGCTATTATATAAAATCTTTAATATGTATATATGCCTTTATTTGTTTGTACTTGCTAGCTATTTACTACTTGCTAGGCCTGTTACCCTTGTAGTTACAATTACAGTTATTATAGCTTAGTAGTAGTCCTTGCCACAAGCACTAGCTACTAAAGCTATAACAACTAGTAAATACTTAGTTAAATATTAGGCTACTAATTTAATAATTATACTATTAAATAGATTTTTAAAATATATGATTTTATTATAAATCTAGTAAATAGTAGTATTTTATAAGTAATAGACTTTTTTTAATATATAAAAGCTAAACTTATAAATATTATTAAAGTTATATTCTATTTTTAAAAGCTTAAAATAACTATTGTTAAATAAACTAAATAGTTGTTAAATATTTCTACTTACTTATTAATATGAAAAATAAACCGTTAAATATTTTAAAATGCTTTATCTATAGTTATATAATTACTACTTCTAAAATTATCTAATTTATCTTTAATATCTTTTAATAATCATTTTTCTAATACTTTTTAAAAAGCATTTATTAATTATTCCTTTAAATAAACATTTTTTATATCTGCTTTTAACTTAATATTTATTATATAAGTATAAGCATTTTTTTAAAAATTATTATTTATTTAAAAGTTATATATAAAATAATTTAAAGCTTATAATTTTACGTTAAAGAATATAAATGCTTTAATAAACTTAATACCTATTTTAAATTTAATAAATAGTTATTAAGCTATTTTAAGAAATATTTAGTAAGCTGTTTTAATAAATAGTTAATAAGCTGCTACTTAAACCTTTAAGCTACTAAATAAACAAAAAGTTTATAAATATTCTTTTATAAATACTTTAACTTAAATATAGTAGTATATTTTATCTTTTATAGCTCTAAATTTATTTAATATAAATAATGTAGCACTTATTAAAAAATAAAGCATTATTAATATTTTATAAAATAATAGCATTTAAGCTTTAATAACAAAGTTTAAAGAATTTATTAACGCTATTAAAAATGCTAAAAAAGGTTTCTCCTATTATTAAAAGCTATTTTATATTAGTTTCTTTAACCTATATATATAGGAATTATTTAGTTATAGAAATTATGTTTAAATAGGTATAAATATTTATTGGTATAACATTTATTTTTTTAAAAAAAGCGTTAAAAAATATATAAAAAACCTAACTAGACGTGCTATTATTTAAAAAGATTTTTTCTAACTGTTTAAAAAATTAGCTTAATTTTAATAAGCTAGTAAAATATCTACTATTACTAAAGAATTATTTTTAGTAAACCTTAATTTAGCCTTTAATAAAGTTATTAAATAATTTAAGCTTAATATATATAATATTTTTAACTAATTTAAAAGCTTTAGCTTTATTTTTTTTTTCTAATAAATTTTAAATGCTAAATTAGTTAAAAAATAAATAAAAAGTATTTTTTAGTTAGCTAAAGCTATAAAATATACTATAGAAAAATAATAAATAGCAAAAGTTTATAATTTTTTTTACCTATTTTTTCGATAGCTTATTATTTATTTAACTATAATATTTAAAGTTAAAAACTTTTTTATTTATTTTAAAAAAAAGGCTAAAGCTTATAAAGCTAACTTAGCTTTTAAAAAAGATTAAATAATACTTAATAGTTAACTAATAATTAGTTAAATAATAGTAATACTAAGTTATTTTTCTGCTATAAAATTTACTTTATTTTTACTTATATTAATTATATTAGTATAAAAATAACTTCTAGTACTAATAGTATATATATATACGTTAAAAGAATAACTAGTAATTAAACTATTTATAGATAACTTTAATAACTAAGTAGATAATATATACTTTAATAATAAACGTTAAAATAGATTTTTTAGTAATAAATGCTAATTTTAAAGTAAACTTTTATTTAAAAGCTAATATTGTAAAAATAGTAGCTTTAGCTTATAAAGTAATAGCAGTTATAGCCTATATTATAACTATAATATATATAGTAGCTATAATTTATATTAACTATAATATAGGTATTATATATCTTTTAGTATTTAAGGTTGTTTAAATAGATAAAATAGATAAAATAAGGATAATTTTACTATTAGCAATAATAGGTTTAAATAAGCAATAAAAAACAGCAAGCTTACTTTAAAATAAAGACTTATATTGCTTTAAACAATGTTAAATTAAAAGATAAAAAAGCAAAGCTATATAACAAAGGTTACTATATATTAAAAAAGCTTATAAATAAAAAGAATAATAATACTTTAGCTAATTAATATACTTTTTTATATTTTTTAGTGCTAAATAAAGTAATTAAACCTAAAAGTATACCAACTTTAATAAATATTACTACTAAGAAGTAATAAATATGCCATAAGTGCGGTATTATTTTCTTATCTTATAATAAATATATGCTTTACGTTTTTTAAAATATATATAATAAGTTAAATATATAAATCTAACTACTAAAAAGAAAAAACATATAATATAACATATATTAAAAGCCTTTAGTAAAAAATGTACCAAAAAATAATAATGCAAATTTTATTTTATATAATATAAACGATATTAAATAAAATATTATATTTAAATATAATAAATAAACATACTATAGCTACTTAATTTATAGAATTATTTTTAAGCTTAAATTTATTAATTATAATATTTTAAGCTTAAGTTTTACTTATACTAAAATAAATATTAAACTAGCTAGCACTTAGTAAACAGATATAATATATGTTAATATAAAAGCATTTAATATTATAGTTAATAAGTTATAGTTATTTAAGTTAAAAACAAATTTTATTATTATACCTTAAGTATAAGAAATAATAGTTAAAAATATTAAAGGACTTATATATATAAAAAATAAAGCAATATTTTGTTTTTATTTACTAAGGATATCTAATAATAGCAAAAAAGTAAAAGTTAAAATAAATATTAAAATATAAATAAACAATAAATTAAAGCTTTAACTACTATTAAAAACTCTATAAATAAAAGCTTATAGTATTAATATTAATATTTTTAACTAATAACTTATAGTAGCTTTAGCTAAAAATATATATATTTTTATTATAGTTAAAAAATAAGCAAATCCTATTAAATAAAAAGTTATAATAACATAGAATATTTAAGTTTTATTATACTTAATAATAATAATACCGGTAACTTTTATAGATTTTTTAAAATAAATAAATAATAAGATATAAAAAAAATACGTATTTAATACTAGCTTTAATAACATATTAAATAGCAAATTAAACGCTTTTACGGCAAAATAAATTATTTATTATAATAATACTAATAAGCTTATAAAAATTGCTTATAATATATAACTTAGTATAATTAAAGATTTTATAATTAATAGCTAATAAGAAGTTAATTAGTTAAAAGTATATAATAAAGCATACTTTAGCAAAAAATTTAACTTTATAAATAATGTTCTTGCCGACTTTATATTTAATAAAGATAATAAGGCTTATTACTATAAAATAATTAAACTTAAACTACTAAATACTTGTTTTATACTTTATATTACAAATATTAGCTTATAAAAGCTATAAAATATACTATTTAAAAAAACAAAAAATAAAGTATATATATTAAATAAAAGTTTAATGTTTATTTTATGTAAAATTAAAATGCTTAAAAAATATAATATATAAAAATTAAAAAGTATTATACTTTTACTAAATAATAAAAAAATAAAGGTTAATTTAGTTAATAGATAGTAAAACTAGTATATATATACTAAAGCTTACTAATTAAGTCTTAAAAACTAATAAATACTAAATAATATATTTAATCTAATATATAAAAAAAAAAGATAAATTAAATATAAAAACTAACTTTTTTTAAATATTTAGTTTTTATTACTTAGAAAATAATTAATAGATAATAAAAAGGATATATAGTAGTAAATTTAAAATTATTTAATATAATAGTTATTCTAAATATTTACTTAATACTAATCTTAGAAAATGTTATAATAAATATTTAAAAAAAACATATTTTATGGTATTAAATATAGCATCCTTTTTTTATTAGCTACTAGTTTACTTTAAATATTAAAACAAAATAGTTATTATTTTTTCTAAAGAATTAAAAGTATTAAATATTGCTTTTATAGGTTTTAAAAATAGCTTTTTATTTGTTTAGCGCTTTATAAATCTGCAATTAAAAAACTTTAAGCTTTTTTATTAAGCCTATATAAACAATATTGTTATTTTTAGCAATACTAAAAAAAAATATCTTTTATACCTAGTATAGGTTTTGCAAAAGTTTTAAAATATTAGTTTTATATTTTTTTTATTTAAATTCTTTTATAATTACTTTTTAATAAACCTTTTAAAACTTAGAGTTAATAAATAAAGGATATATATTATATAAGATAAATTAAACGCTATTAGAAAAATAAGATTTCTTTAAATATTAGAAAAACTGGAAATATATATTAAAATAACTATATAGTTATTATTATTATTAAATAACTTACTTATACTAACTAAATAATGCGGTAAAATCTATATATATAATTATAAATAAAAATTATATTAAAGCTAGATAAAATACTTATATAGTTAATATATAGCTACTTTAATAGTATTTTACTATAAAAAAGCTATTTTTTATTAAATAGCTTATTAAAAGTAAAAGGTTTAAAAAAGAGCTTTTTTTTATTAAGCTTTTTTTTTTTTTTAATTTAATTAAAGTTTAAAAACTTTAATAAGTTAGCAACTTAATTACTAGAAACTTTTAGCAGCTTTATTATAGTTTTTTTATAGTTTTTTTGCTTTTTAATTCTTTTTTTTTTCTTTTTTTAACTTTTTATAGCTTTTGCTTTCTAATAGGTGTAGTTATAGGTAGTAAAAATTAAAGTAGTAGAACAAAAAATGCTCTATTTAGAAAAAGGTAGCAAAGCTACTAAGGCTAAAAATCTAGCTATATATACGTAAAGCCTTTAGCTCCTTATTTAATCTATAGCTAGTAGCAGGTGCTACTAAAAGGAGGTACTACTTTACTTTATAAAATAATGCTAAAGACTTTTAAGGTTTCTATTACTTTTTTATATATGCTTAGCTTTTTAGTATTTATTATTTATCTTACTATAGCTTTTACTAGTTTTAATACTTTTATTGCTATATAAAAGTATTTATTATTATATAATAATATATTTTTTAAATTATATTATAATATTTTTTATTTTATAGCTAAAAAGTTATACTTTAAAATTATATATTATAATATTTTTTTTATTTTTATATACTTATATAAAGGTATTAAATATTTAAAAATCTTTTTTTTATAAAAAAAAGCCTTAAAGCTTATTTTTTTAGTTTAAATTTATATTAGTATAATTATTTTATGTTTTAGCAGCTTTTAATATTTAGCTAAAGCTTTTGCTTTATTTAGTTTTTTTTTAGCTAGTATTAAGTAGTAGCTTCTTTTTAGCTTTATTTTTTGCTACTTTACTTTTTTTTTTTTTTTAAAGTAATATTTAATTTTTTGCCTTATAATTATGCTTTTTACTAGTTAACCTTTTAGTACTTCTTTTTATTTAAATTATTAGTTATTACTTATAGCTTTTTTTAGTTTTAGCTTTTTTTTTGTTGCTTTTTTACCTTATATATTAAGTTACCTATTATTACTATTGCTTTATTTATTATATTTTTGCTTAATAGGTTTTTTATTTTTTTTTTAAATATTACTACTTTATTACTTAAATATAAGTTTAACAAAAGAATTTCTAGTTTAATTTTTAATTATTTAATAAGTATTACTTTATAAGCTTTAGCTACTTTTTTAAAATATTTATTTTAAATTGCTACTAAATATTTTATAAGTTTTTTTAATTAATTACTTTAAAACTTAAAGTATTAAGCTACTGCTTTATATAATAGTATACTTTTTATAATAGCAATATAAAGCTGCTTTATTTTTATTATACTGCTACTTTATGCTAAATTTTATAGCTTAATTATTATATAAAATTAGATTATAAGTTTTTTTTTTAGCTTTTTTAAATATTTTTTTTATTTTAGCTTATAGTTAAACTATACTTTTAAAAACTTTGCGCTCTTTTTTAGTTAAATTACTGCTTTAAAAAGATTAACTAACTATTAAAGTATTACTTTATTATTAAAAAAGTATATAAGCTTGCTTTTTTTTAAAGCAAACTTTATATTATATTTGCTAGCTTAACTATTATATATTTTTTATACTTTTTTTAAAGTTTTATAATTATATTTAATATTAATATTTATAATAAAAATTATTGCTATTTATTTTACTTTAGCAGTTTTTTTTAATTTAAAAATTATTATTACTTTAAAGTATTAAAATCTTTTTAAGTAGTACTTTAATATAAAGTTAGTAGTATATAACGTTATTATTCTAGCTATTAGCAGATTGCTATATATTTTTAAAAACTTATTTAATAGTAAGTCTTTTTTTAATACTTTTTAAAGCGCAAATTTTTATACTAGTATTTTTATTTTCTTTTTAGTTACTTTTATTAATATATTAAACCTTTAATATTTATTATATGCTAGGTTTTTACTAAATATATTTTTAAAGTTGGCTTTTAAAGTTAAAAAAAATTTTGTTACTAAAACTTATATTTTAGTTTTAAAAGTAGTAATATTTATAAGTTTATTTATGCTACTATATAATAGTAGTATAATAATTATTTCTAATATAAGTTTATATGCCAATTTTGCTTATTTATTTAAGCTTTAAAATGTTTTAAAGTTTATTAATACTTTTATTAAAGCTTTTTTTTAACTTTTTCTTTTTACTATAATTACTTTTATAGCTAAAGCTATTTTACTTTTTTATAGCTTATATTATATAAGCTTTATATAATTACTTTAAAATTATTTATAGGCTTTTTTAGCTACTTTTTTTATTACTACTACTTTTAATATTTATTATAAAAGTTATTACTATTTTATTTTTATTATTTTTTTTAGTACTATTATATTTACTATTACTATTAGCTATTTAATTAAGAAATTAAAAATAGTATTAAAGTTGCTATTAATTTATAGTATATTAATTTTTATAATATAAGCTATTGCTTTTATTACTACTATTATTTTATTTAGCTTTAGTTAATTTTAGTTTTTTATTTATTTAAAATATTTTTTTAATACTACTATTAAATTAATAGTAATTTATAGTACTTTATAGTTTAACTTTAGCTATTTTAGGTTTTTTTAATATATAATTACAAAAATTTTTAATATTTAAACTAAGTTTAAAATTAAATTTTTTTATTTTTTTTTAATTTTAGTAATTTTTTTATATAGTATAACTAGTATAAAGTTTTAGCTAGTTATAAACTTTATAAATTTATTTACTTTTTTTACTTTTTTACTTTTTAAGTTTTATAATAAATAATATAAGTTAAAATTTCTTATAAAAATATATTATTTTTATTTTTTACTTACTATTTTAATTTCTTAAATTAAGCTTTTTTATTTTGCTTTTTTTTAATTTAAAAAATAAATAAACTATATAGTTATTATATTTTTGCTAGCTTTTATTATTGTATATATTTAATCTTTTTTTTTATTTTTTGCTAACAATTTTATAATAATACTTTTATTTATATATAGTGCTACTTTATTAATTATTTATATTAATTAATATTAATAGTTTATTAAATAATAAAAGTTGTTATATTTATTTATTATTAGTTTTTATATTATAATATAATTATAGCTATTATTTTATAATACTTTTATAATATTTAATTTAAATTTTATAATATTTTAAAATATTATATTAT
>MU396985.1:0-10440 GCA_022578855.1 Nemania serpens | reverse complement strand
ATTATTATAATATACTACTATTTAAATTTACTAATAGTTTTATTATATTTTAAAAATATATTAATAATACTTTGTTTAATTATTTTAATAACTTTTATAATATATATATAAATAATATTTTTATTTATTTAAATAATTTTAAAAAATATTAAATATATATAAAAAAAGTACTAGCTTATTTTTATAATACTAAATTTTAAGCTAATTTTAAAAAGTTTAAATTTTATATAACTAAAATTAAGTTTTTAAGTTATATTATTAATATTAAAAGTATTTATATTAACTTAAATAAAGTAAATATTATATAAAATAAAAAAGCTTTAACTTTAATAAAAAAAATTTAATTATTTTTAAAGTTTTATAACTTTTATTTAAAATTTATAAAAAAATATAATTAAATAATAGCTTTTTTAAACCGTTTTATTAAAAAATATATACTTTTTTAATAAAATAATAAATATAAAAAAGCTTTTAAAAAATTAAAAATTATATTAACGTTAGCTTTAATATTAAAATATTTTAATTATTGCTTTTTTATAAAAGTTAAAATAAATACTTTAAATAAAGTAGCTATAAAAATATTATTATAATTATATAAAAATATTTAATATTTTATAGCTTTTTATATTAAAATAATATATAATATAAAGCTTAATTATAATATTTATAATAAAAAAATGCTAGCTATAGTATTAAGCTTAAAGAAATAAAAGCTAAAACTAATTAATTAAAAAAAACTTTTTTTAATAATTATTAATTATTAAGCTTTAAAATTCTTTAAAAAAAATAGTAATTAAATCTTTAGTAAGCTAAATAAGCTATATTATTTTTAAAATATAACTTTTTAATTATATACTACTTTAAAAAAATATAATAGTAAACTTTTTATTTTATAAATAATAAAACTTTATAACTTAATAGTAAAAAAAGAAAGCTTAAAAACATTTTATACTTTTTTATATAACTTAAGATTTTATAGCTTAACTTAAAAGTATATTTATTTTTATTAAAGTTTTTTTTTTAAAAGTAAAACTAAAAGCAGTTACGGTATAATACTAATTGGCAATACTGTTATAGCCGTAATTACATAGTTAGTATACTATATATAAGCTATATAACCCTAGCACCTAGTAATACCTAGTGCAATTAGCAGTATATATATTTACCAGAAATCCTGTAAACTTTAGTTATTATTTTTTCTTTCTTTTTCTTTATACTTAGATTTTATATAAATTGACTAGTTATTGCAAAGCCTAGCTTTTTAGATAAATCAAACTATAACAATCTAAGTATTATAATATAAAGGCATATAGGACTGCTTTTCCAAATATATTCCCATTAATAAAACATTAAATTAGATTAATTCCGACAATTAATTGCCTAAAAACGATTAGCTTACCTTAGTTTTAGTACTATAGCATATACCTTAAAAAAACAGGCCTAATTAGAAGCTAAAGCTAAAAAATAAGTATATTTTGCTTCTAATAATGTAGCACAAAGTTTTCCTTACCTAAATAAGGCACCTTTATTTAAAGCTAAATAATAATTCTTGTTATACTAATACCTACAGCATCTTAATTAACTATAGACTAAAACTTTTAAAAACTTTAGTAAAAATAAAGTCTCTTTATATAACTTTTTCTAGCTAGCAGTTAATTTTAATAACTAAATTTAAAATCTAACCTTTATTAATAAGTAATACTATAAAATAGTTGTTAACGTTAGCGCTACTACTAAAAACTTAGTCGATAAGCTTGCTACTTTATACTTAAAGAAAAATTAACCTATATTTCTATTTAAAGCAATATTTAAAAAAGCATAAAAAGTTTTACCTAACTTTAATAAGTTAATAACTTATAAAAAGTTTAAGCGTTTATATAATAACTTAAACGCTTATTATATAGAAATAAAAGTTTGCAGTATAATATTAATTATTTTTTAATAATAAACTTTTAATTTCTATAACCTATTAAAAAAAACTAAAGTATAATTAGATAGCCTAATTTAGTAAGATATAATGTTTTACTATATAAAATTATATAAAATTTCTAATAATAAACTTAAGTTAAAAGTTTTTTAACGTAAAGTTAACGTTTTAAAAGCTATATTTAGTAATACTAATAGTAGCAAAAATAGTATAAACTAAGTTTTAAACCTAGAAATAACTTTAGACTAATAAACTATTATAAATTACCTTTTATTAAAAATAGAAACAATAACTTAAAAATATAACTTGCTTTAAAAGCAAGTTACTAAGATAAACTAATAAGTTATAAACTTTTTAAATAAATAGTAAGCATAAATTTATATATTAAAACGTACTAAAAAAAAAAGCTATAAATTATTAAAAGTTTAAGTTTATACTTTTTATAATAACAATAAAAAAAACAAAGTTAAGTTTAAAGTTTAATTTTAAGGCATAAAGAACTAATTAATTATAAATACTAACTAGTTTAAAAATAATAAAGCTAAACTTACTAAAATTAAGTTTTAACTTAGTAATAAAGCAGCTAATTACTTATAATTATATTTAAATAAAACTTATTTTAACATAATTACTACTTTTAAGTAGCTACTTACCTACCTTTAAAAGTAGTATTATAATATTAACGCTTTAAATAAAGCTAAAGCAAACTATTAAGCATTAAATATAGAATTCCAAAAAGTATTAATAGATAAGTTCTTTAAGTTTAAAAACTAATTTGTTTAACTTGCTAAAAAAACATAACTTATAAAAAATAAGTAAAAAAAAGAACTTAAAAACAAGCTATTGATCTAGCTTATTAATAAAACTATTTTAAAATATCTTAAAAATAGTATTATATTTAACTAATATATTTAGTATTATATTTAAATAGCTTACTACTTAACTATTAAGAATAAAAAGCAAGCAGAAGCTAAAAAGGCAAAAGAAGTATAAGCTTTTACTAAAGATAATATAAAAAATATTACTATAAGTATAACTATATAACCTTTTGCACTAAGAGTAACAATTAGTAATATATTTTAAGCTAAATTAATACCTAAGTTAAGCTTTAAAAAGATATAATAGCTAATTACTAAAAGTAAATACTTTAATTATAAATAACTTAGTTATATTATATATAACTATTTAACAAAAGTAAACGTAGTATATAACTATAAAGCTTATATTGCAGCTATTATAATAAAGCATAAATATATAAAAAAAAGCCTTTTGCTATATAATTTAGCAAAAAAATAACTTTAAAAAAGATTAACTTTTATTTAGAATATTAGTCCTAAAAGTAAAAAAAAGATAATATTATAAATAAATACCTTAGTAGCAAACTACTATTATATATTTATATAATAAGCAATAATAAACTTTTTTTAACAATTTATAATACTTTTAGTAATATAAAAGTAAGTATTTATATATATATAAATATAAAATTTGTAATAAAAATAAAAAACTTACTATAATTTTAGTTTATTACGACATTTTAACTTTAACTTATTATAAGATATAATAGTAAAAGTAATTAAAATATCGGCAAGGCTTTTTAAGTTAACTTAACAATTTATAGCTGTATATTTTAATAAGTCTCCGTTTTTATACTAAATATATAATATAATGTTATTTTAAAAAAGTTATAGTTTTAAAAGCATAATATTTTGCCAAATTGTTAATATAATTAGTTAATTTTTTTAATAGATCTTTTCCTTAATAATCCTAAATATTTAATATATATAAATAACGCTAGTATTTAGCTTTAAAATTTTAAATACTAGCGCAACATAAAACAAAAAAATAATAAGTTAAATAAAAAGATAATATAACAAAAAAAGCAACATAAAGCAGCTTTATTTAATATTACTATAATTAAAAAGCATATTTTAACTTAAAGTAGCCCTATTATAAAAGATTTAGAAAAAATATAATATAACTTAAATAAAAAAGTATAAAAGCTACTTATACTAAAGCTTATATATAAACAATGTTAAAAAAAAAAAAAACTAAAAAAAAAAAAAAAAAATATTTTATTAAAATAAAAATTTAACAAACAAAAACCTTATAAGTTATAATATAATAAACTAAGTTAGTATAAAGAATAATTAATAAATATAAATACCGTATATAATTTTAACTTTAATACTTTTAATATTGTTATTATTAGCGGTATAATATTTAATATATATTTTAAAAAGAAAAAGAAATATAAAAAAGAAATATAAATTACTACTATTTATAAGGTAGACAAAATAATTAATAAAAAGTAAGCTAAGCTTAACTTTAATAAACTTAAAAGTTTTTTTAACAAAAAAAAAAAAAAATTAAAAAAAAAAGCAATAAAATTTATACCTTTTAAATACTACAACTTTTTTTATATGTTTAATAAAGTAGATTTAAATACTTTACTACTATAACAACTAGAAATTAACTATAAAATTAACTTTACTTCTAATAAGTTTTTTAAAAACTTAAATTACTTATTTTTTTATAAAATATTATTAAACAAACTTAAAACAATTAAAAAATACTTAATAGAAAACTTATATAAAAGGTTTATTAAGCTAAATAATATACCTTTTGCTTTACTTATCTTATTTATAAAAAAACTTTATAAAAAACTTTGCTTTTATATAAACTATTAAAAGCTAAACATACTATTAAAAAAAAATTGCTACTTTTTATTTCTAATAAAAAAAACTTTATTTTATTTATTTTAAGTAAAAATATATATAAAAATTAATATTAAATAAACATTTTATAAAATATAAATATAAAAAGGAAATAAAAATCTTATAACTTTTTATACCTATTATAGCATATACTATTACAATATGCTACTATTTAAATTAACTAATAGTTCTACTATATTTTAAAAATATATTAATAATATTTTATTTAATTATTTTAACAACTTTTATAATATATATATAAACAATATCTTTATTTATTTAAACAATTTAAAAAAACATTAAATATATATAAAAAAAGTGCTAACTTGCTTTTATAATATTAAACTTTAAGCTAACTTTAAAAAGTTTAAATTTTATATAACTAAAACTAAGTTTTTAAGTTATATTATTAGTACTAAAAGTATTTACGTTAACTTAAACAAAGTAAACATTATATAAAATTAAAAAGCTTTAATTTTAGTAAAAAGCGTTTAATTATTTTTAAAGTTTTATAACTTTTATTAAAAATTTGTAAAAAAATATAGTTAAATAGTAGTTTTTTTAAACTATTTTACCAAAAAAGATATACTTTTTTAATAAAATAACAAGTATAAAAAAGCTTTTAAAAAATTAAAAACTATGCTAACGTTAGCTTTAACGCTAAAGTATTTTAATTATAGCCTTTTTATAAAAGTTAAAACAGATACTTTAAACAAAATAGTTGCAGAAATATTATTATAGTTATATAAAAATACTTAATACTTTATAGCTTTTTATTTTAAAACAATATATAATGTAGAGCTTAATTATAGTATTTATAATAAAGAAATACTAGTTATAGCATTAAACTTAAAGAAATAAAAGCTAAAACTAATTAGCTAAAAAAAAAAACTTTTTTTAATAATTACTAACTACTAAACCTTAGAATTTTTTAGAAAAAAATAGCAATTAAACCTTTAGCAAGCTAAATAAGCTATATTATTTTCAAAATATAACTTCTTAATAATATACCGCCCCAAAAAAAAAAATGTAGTAATAGACTTTTTATCTTATAAATAAAAAAACCTTATAATTTAATAGTAAAAAAAGAAGGCCTAAAAATATCTTACGCTTTTTTATATAACTTAAGATTTTATAGCCTAGCTTAAAAGTATACCTACTCTTACTAAAGTTACCTTTTTAAAAATAAAACTAAAAGCTAAATTACTAAAAATATTAGGTCTTAAACTTATTAAATATATTTTAAAAAAAACCCAAAAAAACCTTAGTATAAAAATCTATTATAAAAAAACTTATAAAAATAAAAAAAATAACCTATAAAAAATCTATAACAACAGCTTAACTATTTATAAAAATAAGCTAGTAGTACTAAACATTTTATATTTATATATACAAATTATAAAAAAGGTATATAATAATATACTTATAGCTTATTTTAGCAAATATAAGACTTAAACTTTAATATTCCAACAATATTAGTAGCTTAAACTATAAAACAATTATAATACCTATATTACAAACTATATATACTACTAGCTAGCAAAAGTACCTAAAAATAAAACCTCTAGCAAGCTAAAACTACTTCTTATAGCTAACTAAGTATAGTAATACCTAGTTATAAATTTTAAACAAATACCTAAAGATAAGCATAGCTATAATAATACGCTAATTATAATAAACCGATTAAGCAAGCAAGCCTAAATAATACCGTACACTATACAGGCTATAGCTAAAAATATAGCTAGAATATACTATAAAAAACCCTTTAAAGTCTTTAGCTTACCTATAATTATAATTTCTAACAAAGGTCTCTAATTTATATTATTATTTATAGATAAGTTATATAAGCTTATAAGTATAAAATATACCCTAGCGTTTGCCAGACACTATAAAATAGTAAAATAAGCCAAAATTATAAACAAGTATATAAATTAACAGCTATGCCTTTATATAAGCTACTACTAAAACAACTAGTTAGAAAAAATCCCTGCAATAAATTACACAAAAGCTTTATTACTTTATAAATTAATAAGCCTATTGCTTTACAAAATTAAAATAAGATTTCTTATACCTTTTTACTTTAATTAAAAAAATCAAACTATATAAAAAAAATTATAGAAATTACCTATAAAAAAGAAAGCCCTGCAAAAACAAGCTTAAAACTAAGCAGAAAAAATAGCTAAATATATATAAACCGCTAAAAATTACCTTTTATAGGCATAAAACCAAATAGTATAACAAGTTAACAAGTTATAAAAAAAACCTAATTTTAATATTAGCAATTATATCTTTATTTTTAAAAAATAATAATTATAGTTAACTAACCGTTTATTTAATAAACTAAACTACCTTATAATTTAACAAAAGTTTAAAATACTAAAATATAAAAATAATACTTTTATACTTGAAATACTAAATACTTAGAAAGTAACTAACTTATACTATATTAACTAATTATAAAAGTATTTAAATAACCTTTTCTTAGAATAAGAAGCAAAAAACCTAAAAAAAGAACTAGTAGTTTTAAAAAATAAAAAAAAGTTTACCGTCGATAAAATATTAATATTTAAAATATATTATAGCAAACTCTAATACTAAGTATAATAAAAAAGCTAAAATATAAATAATAAATAGTACTACGCAAAAAACTTTAAAAATAGTGCAACATTATTAAAAAACTTTTATAATGCTAACTTTAATACTATAGGTTTACTAATAAGGCTAAATAAATAGCTAAATATAGCATAAAATAATAAGTTTAATAAGCTATATTAAAATAATAATAAGCCTTACTTTTAAACAAAAAAAGTAATATAATAACATAATATATAATAACATATAATAAAAATACTCTACTAATAACTAAGTATAAAAAAATAACTATATAATGCAACAAAATAAGGGCCTAAAGTTAATTGCAGAAGTAAATACCTAAAGCTATCTCTTCTTTAGCTAAAAAATATAAGGTTACTTATTTAACTTGCAAACAAATCCTTTTTTTTTAAAAGGAAAAGTAGTTACAGCATAATACCAATTAGTAATACTGTTATAGCCGCAATTACATAGTTGGTGTACCATATATAAGCCATACAACTTTAGCACCTAGTAATACCTGGTGCAATTAGCAGTACGCACACTTACCAGAAATCCTATAAACTCTAGTTGTTATTTTTCCTTCCTTTTTCTTTATACTTAGATTTTATATAAATTAACCAGTTATTGTAAAGCCTAGCTTTTCAGACAAGTTAAACTGTAACAAAAGCTAAATTATTAAAAATATTAAATTTTAAACTTATTAAATATATTTTAAAAAAAAACTAAAAAAACTTTAGCATAAAAATCTATTATAAAAAATTTTATAAAAATAAAAAAAACAACTTATAAAAAATCTATAATAATAGCTTAACTATTTATAAAAATAAGCTAGTAATATTAAATATTTTATATCTATATATATAAATTAAAAAAAAGTATATAATAATATATTTATAGCTTATTTTAGCAAATATAAAACTTAAACTTTTATATTTTAATAATATTAATAGCTTAAACTATAAAATAATTATAATATTTTTATTATAAATTATATATACTATTAGTTAGCAAAAGTATTTAAAAATAAAACTTTTAGTAAGCTAAAGCTACTTTTTATAGCTAACTAAATATAATAATATTTAATTCTAAATTTTAAATAAATAGTTAAAAATAAATATAGCTGTAATAACATATTAGTTATAATAAATTAAGTAAGTAAGCCTAAATAATACTATATACTATATAAGCTATAGCTAAAAATATAGCAAAAATATATTATAAAAAACCTTTTTAAGTCTTTAAATTACCTATAATTATAATTTTTAATAAAAACTTCTAATTTATATTATTATTTATAAATAAGTTATATAAACTTATAAACATAAAATATATTTTAGCATTTACTAAATATTATAAAATAATAAAATAAACTAAAATTATAAACAAATATATAAATTAATAGCTATACTTTTATATAAGTTATTATAAAAATAATTAGTTAAAAGAAATCTTTATAATAAATTATATATAAGCTTTATTATTTTATTAATTAATAAGCCTATTATTTTATAAAGTTAAAAAAGGATTTTTTATGCTTTTTTATTTTAACTAAAAAAACTAACCTATATAAAAAAAATTATAGAAATTATTTATATAAAAAAAGGCTTTATAAAAACAAACTTAAAATTAAGCAGAAAAAATAGCTAAATATATATAAACTACTAAAAATTACTTTTTATAAGCATAAAGCTAAATAGTATAATAGGTTAATAAGTTATAAAAAAACTTAATTTTAATATTAATAATTATATTTTTATTTTTAAAAAATAATAATTATAATTAACTAATTATTTATTTAATAAATTAAACTATTTTATAATTTAATAAAAGTTTAAAATACTAAAACATAAAGATAATACTTTTATATTTAAAATACCAAAAATTTAAAAAGTAATAAATTTATATTATACTAATTAATTATAAAAATATTTAAATAACCTTTTTTAAAAATAAAAAGCAAAAAACTTAAAAAAAGAATTAGTAGTTTTAAAAAGCAAAAAAAAATTTACTATTAATAAAATATTAATATTTAAAACATATTATAGCAAACTTAAATACTAAGTATAATAAAAAATTTAAAATATAAATACTAAATAATATTATATAAAAAACTTTAAAAATAATATAATATTATTAAAAAACTTTTATAATACTAACTTTAATATTATAGGTTTACTAATAAAGCTAAATAAGTAGCTAAATATAATATAAAATAATAAGTTTAATAAGCTATATTAAAATAATAATAAGCTTTACTTTTAAATAAAAAAGATAATATAATAATATAATATATAATAAAATATTATTATAGGTAATCTAGGATTACTTAGTAAAATAAACAAGAAAAGTATAAATAATAATATAAAAATTGTTATTTTTTTTTATCTAATAAATAAGAAGTATTTACTTATTTATAATAAGCTTAGCTAAGATTATATAAGCTCTGCTAACGTTTATAGCATGCCTATTAAATATAATAAAGATATTTTACTAATAACTAAATATAAAAAAACAATTATATAATGCAATAAAATAAAAGCCTAAAATTAATTGTAAAAGTAAATACTTAAGGCTATTTTTTCTCTAGCTAGAAAATATAAGGTTACTTATTTAACTTATAAATAAATCTTTTTTTTAAAAAAGAAAAAGTAGTTATAACATAATATTAATTAGTAATACTATTATAGTTATAATTACATAGTTAATATATTATATATAAGCTATATAACCTTAGTATTTAGTAATACTTAGTGTAATTAATAGTATATATCTTTAGTAAAAATCCTGTAAACTTTAGTTATTATTTTTCCTTTTTTTTTCATACTTAGATTTTATATAAATTAACTAGTTATTATAAAGCCTAGCTTTTTAAATAAGTTAAACTATAATAAAAACTCAAAAGTTTTTATTTTTTTAATTTATTATTTATTTAAATTTAAAAATATTTTTGCTTTAAATTATATATATTTAAAATATAGCTAATTAACTATTAATTAAATAAAATAAATAACTTATTAATAAAAATTAAATTATATATTTTATAAATTATATATTAGCTTTTTAAATATATTTAAATTATTAAATTAATTATTTTTAAATTTTTTATAGAAATTTTAATATATATTAATTTTTATTATATATAAAAATATTATAAAAAAATATTTTTAACTTTAATAAAATAAAATTTATAATAAATATAAT
>MU396984.1:0-10442 GCA_022578855.1 Nemania serpens | reverse complement strand
TTTATTATTTATTTAAACTTATTATTACTAATAGTAAAGTTATCTTTATTTTATTTATTTATTAAAACAACTTTAAGCGCTAAAAAATATATAATATTTATAACATAGTTAATATAAATTATAGCTATTATATATATTATAGTTATAATATAAGCTATAATTACTATTGCTTTATAAGCTAAAGCTACTATTTTTATAATATTAGCTTTTTAATAAAAGTTTACTTTAAAATTAACGTTTATTACTAAAAAATTTATTTTAATATTTGTTATTAAAATATATATTGTTTATTTAGTTATAAAAATTATTTAATAGTTTAATTATTAGCTATTTTTTCAATATATATATATATGCTATTAGTACTAGTAATTATTTTTGCACTAGTATAATTAATATAAATAAAAATAAAGTAAATTTTATAACAAAAAAGTAAAAGCTTTAGCTTATTTACTGTATTTAAGGAAACTTAGATATTATATCTTATTTTGGTAATATATTTTTAGCTACTTTTTACTAATTTGCTACCGCTAATTCATAATTTTATTGCCGATTTCTAATTTTATTACTAAGCTGCCTATTTTAGCCTTATTTTTTGCCTTTTGCTTTTGCTATATTTATTACTTACTACTAAATTTTTTAATAGCTATATTGCTATATAAAGCTTTATAACAGCTTTTATATAATTAATAAAGCTTTTATATATTTATTAGCTATATTATCTTTATATAAATAATAAATATTGTAGTTATAAATTTTAAGCTTTTTAAAGTTTGTTTATATAATTTATAATAGCTTAGCTATTTTTTCTTTTTTTTAAAATTTATTATTTAAATAAGCTAAATAATATATTTTTAAAAAGTAGATTTTTTATAAGTTTATTAAATTAGTAATAAAAATATTTTTTATTTTTATTACTTTTAATAGTTATATAATTGCTTTTTTAAAAGCTAAATTATTTATTAATATTATTTTTAATTATAAGTATTTAAGTTATTTTTAGTAGAAAAAATAGTTAAAGTAGTTAAAATAGTTAGTATAATTAGTATAATTAGTATAATTAGTAAAAAAGATAAGCCTTTTACTATATAAGATTTTTAACTTTTTTATTTACCTTTGTATATATATAGGTTCTGTTAAAGTTTTAGCGTAACTTTTTTAGTAGGTTTAAATTTTGCGATAGTACTTTTTATAAGCGGTACTTTAGCTTTAGCCTGCTATTTTTATTATTTTTGCTTTTTTTTTTTATAAACTATATTTAAATAACTATATTAATATTACCGTCTATTTAGTATTATATTTATAGTATATAAAAAAAGAGTATAAAGCTTTTTTTACTTTATAAAATAAATTAAACTTAATATAACAAAAAAGTAACTTAGTATTACTATTATTTAACTAATTATTAATTAATTATTAAAAGTTGGTTAACCTTTTTTTAAAGCTAAATTAGATTTATAAGCTTTAGCTTTTTTTTTAAAATAAATAAAAAAGTTTTTAATTTTAAATATTATAGTTAAATAAGCAATAAGCTATTAAAAAAAGAAGCAAAAAAAATTATAAACTTTTGCTATTTATTATTTCTTTATAATATATTTTATAGCTTTAGCTAACTAAAAAATATTTTTTGCTTATTTTTTAACTAATTTAGCATTTAAAATTTGTTAAAAAAAATAAAGCTAAAGCTTTTAAGTTAATTAAAAGTATTATATATATTAAGCTTAAATTATTTAACAATTTTTTTAAAAGCTAAATTAAGGTTTACTAAAAGTAGTTCTTTAGTAATAATAAATATTTTATTAGCTTACTAAAATTAAGGTAATTTTTTAAGTAGTTAGAAAAAATCTCTTTAAATAATAATAAATTTAATTAAATTTTTTGCATATTTTTTAACGCTTTTTTTAAAAAAATAAATATTGCGCTAATAAATATTTATATTTACTTAAACATAATTTTTATAACTAAATAATTCCTATATATATAAGTTAAAAAAACTAATATAAAATAGCTTTTAATAATAAAAAAAACTTCTTTTAGCGTTTTTAATAGCATTAATAAATTCTTTAAACTTTATTATTAAAACTTAAATGCTATTATTTTATAAAAAATTAATAACTTTTTTCTTTTTAATAAATATTATATTATTTATATTAAATAAATTTAAAGCAGTTAAAAATAAAATATACTACTATATTTAAGTTAAAATATCTATAAAAAAACGTTTACAAACTTTTTATTTATTTAGTAACTTAGAAGTTTAAGTAGCAGCTTACTAATTATTTATTAAAGCAGCCTACTAAATGTTTTTTAAGGCAGCTTAATAACTATTTATTAAATTTAACATAAATATTAAGCTTGCTAAAGTATTTATATTCTTTAAATTAGTTTATATATATTTTTTAAATAAATAATAATTTTTAAAAAAATATTTATACTTATATATTAAATATTAAATTAAAAGCAAATATAAAAAATGCTTATTTAAAAAAATAATTATTAAAAGACATTAAAAGCAAATTAGATAATTCTAAGGATAATAATTATATAACTATAAATAAAGCGTTTTAAAATATTTAACGGTTTATTTTTTATATTAGTAAATAGATAAAAATATTTAATAACTGTTTAATTTATTTAATAATAGTTATTTTAAGCTTTTAAAAACAAGGTATAACTTTAATAATATTTATAAGTTTAGCCTTTATATGTTAGAAAAAATCTATTACTTATAAAATATTGCTATTTGCTAAATTTATAATAAAATTATATACTTTAAAAATCTATTAAATGATATAATTATTAAATTAGTAGCTTAATATTTAATTAAGTATTTACTAGTATTAAACATTGTTTTTATTAAAACACTTAAATTAAAAAAAAAGATGTTATAAACTAAAGTTATAATTCTTGTTAAACTAAATTAGTATAAAAATAGTATATAAAATAGCAGTTATATCTTATAAAAAAAAGTATTTATATAAGTTAGCAGCTATAAATAGAAAAAAAATAAACAATAAAAAATATAAGATAAAAAAGAAATTCTAGTAATAAAAACATAAACATTTAGTATATAAAAAATAAAAAATAAAATAAAAAATATAAAAAAGAATAGCTATTTATGCTTAACTAGTTAGCGTTATTAATAATAATATAAAATAGTTATAATATATAGCGTTATTTAACTAATAAATTATTAGCTACTATATGTTATAGTATATATATAAATTAAACATTAGTTATAAAACTGTAATTAAAGTTATTAAAGAAAAACTATTTAGTATTTTTTACAAAAATACCTTATATAGTAGTATAACTACTAGATAATTAATTTATTTTTTAAGGGTAATATTATATATATAAATAAGTAATATAACAATTATTATATATTAAATAAATTTAGTATTTATAAAAATATATTTATTTGCTTTTATATTAGCAAAACTATTATAAGTAATATATGTTTATTAATTTATAGCTATTATATATAATATAAAAAAAAAGGTTTTTTTTAAAAATAAAGTTAAAAACTTTTTTATACTATTAATATTTAAATTAATACTTAAGTTAAGTTTTAATAATGTTTTTTTAAAAAAAGAATTTATTATTTCTAAAGTTAAACTTTTTTTAAATCTTTTTAATCTAATATATTATTAGTAGTACTATATTAAGCAAATAAAGCTACTAATTATATATTATAATTATTCTTATTTAAGCTTTTATATAAATATTAATTTATATAATATTTGAGCTTACGGTAGTAAAATTACTTTTTTTTCTTTATTAATTTTTTTATTTTATTAAAGTTAAGCTTTAATTATGTTTTAGTAGTACTTATTAACATAAAAGCAGTAATAAGCTTAAAAATAAGGCTTTAATTAGAATTATTTTTTTAAAATTAATTCTTATTACTTTTATTTTTATTTTTATTTTTATATTATTTATTTTTACTATTAACTTTAATAAAGCTATAAGCTAATTATTTATAATAAAAAATAAAAGTAGTATTATAATTTATATTAAAGTTAATATATTAAATAATAACTGCTATTTTTAATTAAGTTATAACTATATAAAAATAAACCTTTTTTTTAAAAAGTTTTTTAGCAAATATATATTTCTTTATAAATTAGCTAAATAAATTTTTAAATTTTTAAATTTTTTTAAAAAGGCTTAGTTTTAACTAGTTAAATTTTAAATATAACTTTTATTTTTTGTTTAAGTTTATATATTATTATTTAAAATAGTTTATTAATTTATTAAAAGTTTTAAGGTATTTAAAGTACTTTATGTTTAAATAAAATTAAAAGTTTTTTATAATAGCATTATTTAAGCAAGCTTTAATATTAGTTATTTTAATTATATTATTATTAAATTAATTTTATTGTTTAATAAATAGTTAAACTATATTTTATATTATATTTTAAAAATAACTTTATTTTTAATATTATTGTTATAAAATATAAATACTTTTATTTTAGCTAACTTATAAACACTTTTATAAGTTAATTTTAAGGTAGCTTTATTAGAAATTAAATTAGCTATAAATTAATTAAGTTTATTTAACTTGTTTTTTTTAATAGCAAGTTTTTTTTTTAAAATTAATAACTATTTTTTAATAGTTTTTAGCTTTTTTTTACTTTTTTTATATACTTATATTATATAAATTATAAAAATATTTAAATTTTAATTAATTATTAAAACATATTAGTAAAAGTTTAAAATAATACTATTTTAAGCTTTAGCTAAAAAGTATTAAACTTTTATTTCTTAAAATAAAGTTTTATAATTTTTTTTATATATATTATTAAGTATGGTTAATATAGTTAGTAAAAAAAACAGATAAGCTTTTTATTATATAGGATTTTTAACTTCTTTATCTACTTTTGCTTAAGTATACGCAGTTTTTATTAAAGTTTTAGCATAACTTTTTTAGTAACTTTAAACCTTGTAATAGCACCTTTTATAGGTAGTACTTTAGCTTTAGCTTACTATTTTTACTATTTTTGCTTTTTTTTTTACAAACTATATTTAAATAACTATATTAATATTACTGTTTATTTAGTATTATATTTATAGTATATAAAAACAAAGTATAAAGCTTTTTTTGCTTTATAAAATAAATTAAACTTAATATATATATTATTAAATATTTTTTAATTTATTAATATATTAAATTTAAAAAAAGCATTTTTTTTATTAATATAATAAATATAAAATAAAAGCTAAATTAAATGTTTTATAAAGTTATTATTAAAGAGAAATAAAGCTAGTGCTATAAAGGCTTTTAGTAGTAGTTATATAATAAAAAGTTATATAATAAGCCTTATAAAGCCGGCGAAGCAGCTTTAAATTAATTTAACTGCTTTATAAATATATAAACTAGTTAGTATATATATACTTAAATAAATAAATTCTACTTAATAAATTATCTAAAATTTCTTAATTATTAAAGCTTATAACTTTTATTATTAGCTATTTAATTTATTTTTTTATTAAAGTTATAAGCTTAATTTACTATTAAATTAAATATTCTTATTAAAGCTTTTAGTAATTATTAATATAAAAGATTTATAATTCTATTTTTATTATTTTATTTTAGTTAAAAACTTTTATTTTTAAAGCTTTTTTTTGCTAGCTACTATATTTTCTATTATAAAAGCAATTTTTATTAATACTAATTATAAAACCAAATATAACTAAAATAACTAGTATAATTACTTTTAATTTTATACTAAGCTTTAAAATATATAGCTTTAGATTAACTTTAATAATAAAAGCGCTAATTATATTTTTAATTAAATTTTAGCTTAACTTTTAAAAAAGAACATTAAAAAATCTTTTTTTAACTAATAATATATAAAATATCTATAATAATATAAAGCTTAAATATACTTAAAAAGAAATCCTAACTAAAAAAAAATACTAGTTTTAAACTTTATAGCTTTAAAAGTAGCTATAATTAAAGCAATTTATAATAAATAGCTTACAAAATATTTAGCTATTATTACTAATTAGTAAGCAATATTTAATTGCTATTTTATAATTTATAATTAAATTATTACTATAATTAATATTAAATTAATTAAAATTATTTTAACTAAGCTTATTTAAAAAAAAACTATTAGTATTTAAATACTTATAAAAACTTTAAAACTTTATTTTGCTTTATTAAAGTTTATTACTATAATTATAATTTAAAAAAAGTATTTTATTATATTTATAAAAGCATAAAAAAAGAAAGTTAAACTTTTAATATAGTATATAAAATAGCATTAAAAGTTTTTAAAAGCTTAAGTTATAAATTTTTTTTAAAGTAATATAAGCTAAAATAGCGCTAAATTAAACTAAAAATAAACTAGCGCTAATAATTAAAAATAAGTACTTAAAATAACTTTTTTTAACAATTAAATAGTATAATATTACTTTTAATATAATAATTTATAAAAATAACTTTAGTAGCAAAAAAAGCAGTTTAAAAATCTTTGCTAGTATTAGTAATTAAAATTAAAATTTTAGTTAAAAAAGTTTTAATATACTAAATAAATTTAGCTAAAGCTTTAAAAATAATATTTTAATAAAATATAAATACTTTTATAAGCTTAAAATTAGTTAAACTTACTAATAGCATTTTAATAAATATAAACTTTTTTAATATATTATAACTAAAAGTACTTAGTTTTAGCTTGCTAAAGCTTTTTTAGATTTAAATAATATAGCTAAAATTAAAACTTATTATAAATATATATACTAGCAAAATTTTTAAGCTTTAATTAAAAAAAATAAATAAAATATTAAACCTTTTACTAAAAAAAAAAAGTTTACTAAAAGTAATAATTAATAAAAATAGTTAAATAATAATATAACTTTAATTATAATTAATTTTATTAAATTTAATAAAAATAAAAAGTTTTTAAAAATATTTATTATTTTTAGATTTATTAAATATATATTTACTAATAATATAATAATTAATAATTATAATATTTTATATATTATTAATAATAAAAATCTTTTAAAACTTAGCTTTTTTATTATTACTAAAAATAATAAAGTAGTTTATATTAGTACTATTTAGTTTTTAATTTTAAAAAAGATAAGCAAATTATTAAAAATATTCTTATAAGCATAAAAAAAAACTTTACTATAAATATAGTTTTAATAAACATTATACTAATTAAAAGTTTTTATATTAATATTATTTTAAAAGCTAAGCTTATAAAAAAAATATTTAGTACTATAGTAAAAACTATTTTTTTTATTTATAAAAAAGTATAAATTAGAATATAAAAGTAGTAAAGCTTTTTAAATATTATAACTTAGTTTTCTTTAAATATAAGCCTTTTTATAATTATTTAAGCAAAAATTTGGTAATTTAGAA
The DNA here is from genome assembly GCA_022578855.1 of Nemania serpens. NCBI lineage: Eukaryota > Fungi > Ascomycota > Sordariomycetes > Xylariales > Xylariaceae > Nemania > Nemania serpens. Next base: position 3,067 of record MU396984.1, on the reverse strand, counting down.
GTTAAAAATATTAGCAGAAATTTTATATAATATAATAAACCTAATTGCTACTTTATTATTTTAAAAAAAAAATATATTATTTAAACTATTTATAAATTCTTTAAAACTGCAGCTAAATATAAATAATATATAGTATTAATATATTAAACATTTAAAATAAAAAGCTTTAAAAGCTTTTATATATATAGCTAAAAATATAAAAATAAAAAAAATTTTATATATAAAATATAAAATATATGCAAAAGTATATATAATAAATATAATATTTAAAAAAACTTTTAAATAAAATATTTTAAAATTATTTTAAAAGATTTTTTAAAATCTTTTTAATTATAAAAAAGCTTATAATAACTTTTTATAAACTTTAGCAATTAAAAATAAGTATATAAAAATAATCTAGGCTTATTTACTTATATTAAAAATAAAAATAAAAGTATTTAATTATATAAAGTAGTTAAAGTAATAAGTATAATAATAATATAAGTTATATATATATAAAATATATAGTAATAAAAATAAGTTAATAATTTAAAAAAAATCTAAAACTAAGTACTAGCTTTAAATTAAAAGTTAAAGCTTTAATTTAAAATTATTACTTTTATATATTAAAAAACTTATAAAAGCGTTAAAAAAGCTAAAAAAAAGCTTATTAAACAAAATATTAAGTTGTTAAAAAAGGTAAAACTTTTTAACAATTTTTAACTAAAAGTAATAAAAGCTACTATATAACTTTATAATATTAGCTTTTTAAAAGCTTATAATTTTTTTATACTTTTTTATATATTTTATTACTAATTAATATAATATTACTGTTAATATATTTTAAAGCGTATAAAAAAGCTAATAAATAATTTATATTTAAATTAAAACAAAATATATACCTTTAAATATAAACTTTATTTTTTTAAAAAAGATAAATAAGCTAAAAAGAAAAAATAAGCTTATAAAACAAAATATTAAGTATATATTAAATATTTAGTAGGCTTTAAAGCTACTAATTTATACTAAATATAGATTTTTTAGCTAAAAAAAATAATTATAATAAAAGATATAAAATTTAATAAAAACTTTTACTATTTATTAAAGCAAAGAAAATTAGCTATTAAAATTAACGTTTTATTAATTAATAAAATTAAAGTAATAAAAAAGGTATTAAAAGCTTTATTTAAAAATATTAATTTTTTAAAACTTAAAGTATATAATTATAAAAATATTACTAATTAATTTAAAAATTTTAAAAATAAACTATATTTAACTAATAAGCTTTTTAAAAATTTAATAAAAAAGTAAAAGTTAAAAATAGGTATATTAAATAATTTAGCAAAAGATTAAAACAATAATTATAATATTTAAAAGCATAAACTTATAATTTTTTAAAAAACTTTAAAACTTATTAAGCTAAAAAGTAAACTTAAAAATAATTCTAATAAATAATAAAAAAGTAATAAATAATTTATTTAAATAATATATAATATTAAAAATAAATAAAGTAATAATATATAGCAAAATAAAAATATAAGTTTTTTAAAAAATTTAAATAATTAATTAGCTAAAAAAAATATACTAAAAAAGTTTACATTTTAATTAGTTATTTAAGCTAAAAAATCTATAAAAATAAATAATACCTTTTAGTAAGCTTTTTAAGCTAAAAAATTAAAAAAAAAACAATTTAAAAACTAAAAATAGTATAAATAATTTAATTTTTACTATAATAATTTATTTAAAAAATAAAATTAATTTATTAATAAATTATAATTAAAATAGTTTTTTAAAAATATATTTACTAAATTAGCTAAAAATAATATATTAAAAAAATAAAAAGTATTAAATATTTTATTTAGTATTTTTAGTAATAGTATATTATTAAAAAGCTAATAAAGTTAAAATAAAGCTAATATTTTAAATATATAAAAATAAATTGCTTAAAAATCCTTTAAAGTATTAAAAAAATTTAGCAAACTATTTATTTAAATTTTTAAAAAAAAAAAACGCTTTTAAAAAAGTTAATAATATAAAAAAGCATAATATTATAAAAGTAATCCTAATTAAAAAAGCAAAGTTGGCTTTTTTTCCGTTAAAATAAGTTTTTATTTATAAATTTAATAAAGCTAGCTATTTAAACATTTGCAAAATAAAACTAATAATTAAAAAAGATCTTTAAGCTAAATTAATATTTTAATTTATTTATATAGCTATACTTATAGCTAAATTCTTTAAGCTTATAATAATAATTGCTGCTTATTTTAATTTAAAAATAAAATAGTTTAATATAGTAGTAATATTTTTAAATACTTTAAAATTAAAAAAAAAACTTATTATATATTTTTTATTAAATAGATTTTTATAAGCAAATAAAGCTATACTTTTTAATTAAGATTTATATAAGCTTTAAAATTTCTTATTATTATAATATTAAAAATTTGCAAATATATTAAAAACTTTAAAAATAATCTTTTTAAAAAAAAAGCTTTATTTATTTTATTTTAAAAAATGTTTAATATTTTTAATATTTTATATAAATAATTTCTTAGTAATATATTATTAAAATTATAAATAAAAAGTAAATGAAATTATTTAAGAAATTAAAAGTATTTATAAGCTTAAAAAGCAAAAAAATATTTTTTATTTTTTAGAAATTAAAGTTATTAAAAATTAAAAAAATAAAATTATTATATTATTATATAATTAATACTTAGAAAAAATTATAACAAAGTATAATTTTGCTAATAATTTATAAATATTAGTAATACTATTATTATATAAAAAGCTATAAAAATATTTTAAAAAGCTATAAAAAGTTAAATTAAAATATATTAAAAATAAGTTATTTTTATATTATATTTAGTAATAATATTTTATTTAAATAAAGTTTTTATTATAATAAAGCTATTTTAATTTCTTACTAATTTTAATTTAAAATATTTAATATATAATAAGCAAATAATATATTATTTATATAGCTAAAAATATTTAAAAATTACTTTTAATAAAAATAATTTAAAAATTTAAGCTTTATTAATAATAAAAAATATATTATTTATAGATAATTTAAAAACTTATTAATTAT
>MU396983.1:0-10506 GCA_022578855.1 Nemania serpens | reverse complement strand
TTATTTAGTCGCGTTAAAATTTAAAAAGTTTTTATTTATTAAACTTTTATTTTAATAAAATATTTTCTTTTTTTTTTTTAGTTTTTTTTTTTTTTAACGTTATTTACGTATAAGCTTTAGTATAAGTAGCTTTTATACTTTTCTGTTTAAGTTATATTATATTTTTTTTAAATCTTTTATAATAGGGCTACTTTTAGTTAAAATATACCTTTTAATTACAGTAATATTAAATAAAGCTGCTTTATGCTGCTTTTCTTGTTGTATTATTTTCTTGTTTAACCTGTTATTTCTTTGTTTTATATTGCGTTAGTATTTAAGATTTTAGAGCTAGGTATTAGCGTTATCTATATATATTAAACGTTTAGAATTATTAAAGAAAAGATTTATTAGAAAGATTAACTAGTTGCGTTAATAATCTAGCAAAATATTATACTTTTAAAACTATAATTTCTTTAAAATAACATTGTATTATATATTTAGTACAAAAATAAGGACTTGTTAGAATATATAGCTATAAATTATTAAGTTAACTTAAAAGGCCTTGCCGATATTTTAGTTATTTTTACTGTTATATTTTATAACAGGTTAGGGTTAAAATATTATAATAAACTAAAGTTATAGTAAGTTTTTTACTTTTATTACAAATTTTATATTTATATATATATAAATACTTGCTCTTATATTACCAAAAGTATTATAAGTTATTAAAGAAAGTTTATTATTGCTTATTATATAAGTATATAATAGTAGTTTGCTACTAAAGTATTTATTTGTAATACTATCTTTTTTTTGCTTTTAAGACTAATACTTTAAATAGAAGTTAATTTTTTTTAAAGTTATTTTTTTGCTAAATTATATAGCGAAAAGCTTTTCTTTATATATTTATGCTTTGCTATAATAGCTGCAATATAAGCTTTACAGTTATATACTACGTTTACTTTTGTTAAATAGTTATATATAATATAACTAGGTTATTTATAGTTAAAGTATTTACTTTTAGTAATTAGCTATTATATCTTTTTAAGGCTTAACTTAAGTATTAATCTAGCTTAAAATATATTACTAATTGCTGCTTTTAGTACGAAAGATTATATAGTTGTGCTTATAGTAGTATTTTTTATATTACCTTTAGTAAGAGCTTATGCTTTTTTTGCCTTTTTAGCTTCTGCTTACTTTTTATTTTTAATAGTTAAGTAATAGGCTATTTAGGTATAATATTAAATATATTAATTAAATATAATACTATTTTTAAAATATTTTAAAATAGTTTTATTGGCAAGCTAAATTAATAGCTTATCCTTAAGCTTTTTTTTTTATTTATTTTTTGCAAATTATATCTCTTTAATAAGTCGGATAAATTAGTTTTTAAACTTAAAAAACTTGTTTATTAATACTTTTTAAGATTTTATATCTAATACTTAATAGTTTGCTTTAGCTTTATTTAAAGCGTTAATATTATAGTACTACTTTTAAAAATAGGTAAGCAATTATTTAGAAGTAGTAATTACGTTAAAATAAGTTTTATTTAGGTATAATTATAAGTAATTAACTATTTTGCTACCAAGTTAAGACTTAATTTTAGTAAGTTTAGCCTTATTATTTTTAAACTAGTTAGTATTTATAATTAATTAGTTTTTTATACTTTAAAACTAAACTTTAAATTTAACTTTGTTTTTTTTATTGTTGTTATAAAAAGTATAAACTTAAACTTTTAATAATTTATAGCTTTTTTTTTTAGTATGTTTTAATATATAAATTTGTGCTTGCTATTTGCTTAAAAGGTTTATAACTTATTAGTTTGTTTTAGTAACTTATTTTTAAAGCAAGTTATATTTTTAAGTTATTGTTTTTATTTCTAATAAAAGGTAATTTATAGCAATTTATTAGTCTAGAGTTATTTTTAGGTTTAAGACTTAGTTTGTATTATTTTTGCTACTGCTAGCGTTACTAAATATAGCTTTTAAGGCGTTAATTTTGCGTTAAAAAACTTTTAACCTAAATTTATTATTAGAGATTTTATATAATCTTATATAGTAAAGCATTATATCTTACTAAATTAAGCTATTTAATTATACTTTTGTTTTTTTTAATAGGTTATAGAAATTAAAGGTTTATTATTAAAAGGTAATTAATATTATACTATAAACTTTTATTTTTATATAGCAGGTATTTAAGTTATTATATAAACGCTTAAACTTTTTATAGGTTATTAATTTATTAAAGCTAGATAAAACCTTTTATGCTTTTTTAAATATTGTTTTAAATAGGAATGTAGGTTAGTTTTCCTTTAAATATAAAGCGGTAAGTTTGTTAACTAAGTTTTCGGTAGTAGCGCTAACGTTAATAACTATTTTGCGGTATTACTTATTAATAAAGGTTAGATTTTAAATTTAGTTATTAAAATTAACTGCTAGCTAGAAGAAATTATATAAAAGGACTTTATTTTTATTAAGATTTTTAAAGGTTTTAGTTTATAGTTAATTAAGACGCTATAGGTATTAGTATAATAAGAATTATTGTCTAGCTTTAAATAAGGGTGCCTTATTTATGCAAAAAAAACCTTATGCTATATTATCGGAAACAAAGTATACTTATCTTTTAGCTTTAGCTTCTAATTAGGCCTATTTTTCTAGAGTGTATACTATAATACTAAAACTAAGGCAGGCTAGTCATTTTTAAGCAATTAATTGTTAGAATTAATCTAATTTATTAATAGAAATATATTTAGAAAAGCAGTCCCATATACTTTTATGTTATAATACTTAGATTGTTATAGTTTAATTTATCTAAAAGGCTAGGCTTTATAATAACTAGTTAATTTGTATAAAATCTAAGTATAAAGAAAAAGAAAGGAAAAAACAACAACTAGAGTTTACAGGATTTCTAGTAAGTGTGCGCACTGCTAATTGCACCAGGTATTACTAGGTGCCAGGGTTGTATGGCTTATATGTGGCACACCAACCACGTGATTGCGGCTGTGACAGTATTACCAATTAGTGTCATGCCGTAACTTAAGCTAACTAAATTAACTATTAATACAATAGTTTAATAATAGGATATAAAAGCTTTTACTTATTAAAGTATTATATATATTAAAAATATCTTTTTACTGCTTAAAAGTGTTAATTTAAATACCAAAAGTTTAAAATTTAACTTTAAGTATAGCTTTAATTTTTGTAGCAACTTATAGTTCTAGCCTTAGGTATAACAAAAAACTTAAGCTAAGCCTTTTTATAAAAAGGGAATTATTATAGCTTTAGTAGCTAGTACTTATAGCAAAAACTACTATTAGGCTATAATAACTATAATTACAACTATAAAAGCAATAGGCTTAGCAAGTAGTAAACAGCTAGCAAGTATAAACAAATAAAAGCATATATATATATTTAAGATTTTGTATAATAGCTTTCTTTTCTTTTCCTTTTTTTTTTCTTTAAGTTATTTATTTTATTTTAATATATAGTAATTAAATTCTCGCATTTAGCTGCCTATATTATAACTTATAACATTTATTAAAAGTTTTAAATTTAAAAAAACTATATTATTTAGCACTTAAATTATATTTAAACTATTTTTTGTTAAAATTAACTACTTATAAAATTTATTAAGGTAAAACTTTTAGCTTTTTTTTATTACTGTTTAATAATTTATAAAAGCTAAGCTTAAATACTTAAAGTATTTAGTTTAACAAAAGGTAAAAGATTTATTACTTTAATTTTATTTTTAGCAAAATTTTTACTTTTAAAACTAATCTTTTTGCTTTACTAAATAAAATATAGTAGTACTATTATAAAGGATTAATAAGTAGTAAAAATAAATAAAAATAATATAAGCGGCTTAAAAATAGTATAAATAGTATTTATATACTTTTAAGTAATTATTTTAGCTTTTTTATTATTATATAGCATTTAGCTATTAAAGGTTTAAAAATAAAAATAAGCAAAAATAAGCATAATAGCTTAAAATAAGCTTAGTAATATAAAATTGCAATTAAAAGTATTAATAAGCTAAGCCTAAAACTAAATATATTTAAAAAAAACTATAGCTATTTATATATAAAAAATATCTTAAGCAAAAACTATTCGTTTATACTATTTTTGCTTTATAATAGCTTAAAAGTCTAAAATAATTTATTAATTAAAGCAACTTATATATTAATTTTAGTACTAATTAAAAATAAAAATAAAATTTAATATATATAATTATAAATATTAATTAATAACCTATTTATAATTTCGATTTAAAGATATATTAAAAAAGGATTTTTAAATAATATATTAGTAATAAATTATAAATGTTTATATATATGCTTTTACTTTTTTTAAACTTAACTATATTATAATTATAATTTTGCTTATATTAGCTAATATAAGTACTATTATAAAGATATTATAGTTATATTTTTTTTAATATTTTTAGTATATAGCTTTTAAATATATAATAGCTTTATGCTTTTATTTAGTATTAAATATTAACTAAAGTTTAAAATAATATTTCTAATTTTTTAAAAAAGTATTAAAAGTAACTAATAAAATAAAAAATAAAAAATAAAGTAGTATAACTAAACATAAAAAATTAAAGCTATTATTAAAAGCTTTTTTAATATATTTTTAAGCTTCGTTATTATAGCATTAATATTTTAAAATAATAATATAAAGCTAATTAAATTTTTAAAAGCTATTAGTTAGTAATACTACTATTTAATTTATTTTTTATACTTTATAAAGTATATAAAAATTAATTTAAAGCTAATAAAAATATAGCTAATTTAATTTTTGTTAAATAAATTAAAATTATTTATTAGCTAAAAAAAATTAATATAATCTAGAGTAAGTATTATATATAGCTTTAAGTATTAAGATAAATAATAAAAATACTTAATAAGCTGCTATTTTTTTAATAAATATTTAAATTGCTTAATATAAAATTAAAGCTTAATTAAGCATAATAATTATAAAGTTTTAATAGGTTTTTATATTATAAATAATATATAATAGCAAAAAAAGATTTAGTATACTAGTACTAATAAAATAAAGTTAAACTTATTTAAATTTCTTTTATTGCTTAATATTAATATTAATATATATTATAAGCTAGTAAAGCTAAAAAAAATTAGTATAACAATTAGTATAATAAATAATATATAAAAAAATTATACCTTATATATAGTATTAGCAATAGTATTAAGTTTATATTAGTATTTTTAATTTATAGTTAATTTTAGTTTTTATTAAGCTTTAATAGCATTTTTTATAGCAGTTCTAATATTTAAAGCTAAAAAAAAGCCTTAATAATAAGTTAAACAGTATATAAAAAGCAAAAAAAATAACTAATATTTATAAAATGGAACTTTATTAGGTTATTAGTTAATAAAGCTTCTTTAATATATTTTAAATTAAACTTAGAACTATTATTAAATATAAATACTTTTACGGCATTATAAAAACTATATTACTTTAGCTTAGTATATATTTAATATATATTTAGTTATATATTTTTTTTGTTAACTTTATATATATTAATAAAAATATGCTATAATTTCTAATTAGTATTAATAAAATAAACTATAATGCTTTAGTAATAATAGTAAAAGCTAGAATATATTTATATATTATTTATTATACTAATTTCTAATTCTAGTATATAGTTAAAAAACTAGTTTTTAATTAATAGCTTAGCATACTTTATAGTAAAACATTTTATAGTATATGCTTTAAAAGGTTAGTAATTTAAAAATTAAAGAAAAACTATATAGTAGTTGCTTTTTATTTTATTAAAAAAAATATTAAATTTAATTATAAAGTATAGCTATAAATACTTAAGCTTTATAATAGCTAATATAACCTAAATTATTAAAAAGAAATAATTAGTATATAAATTAATATATAAATAATATATAATATTAATAATAGTATACTTTTTTGCTAGTAATAATATTATAATTATAAGCTTATAAATATATTATTTTATCGAATAACCGTATTAATATTACCGTTTATCCAGTATTATATTCACAGTATGCGAAAAGAGAGTATAAGGCTTTTTTTGCTTTATAAAATAAATTAAACTTAACATTAAACTTAACATATATTATTTTATATTAGTTTGTTTTATTATAATATATTATTATACTTATACTAATAGCTTTTAGATATACTAAGTATATTAATATTTAATTATAATATTTATAGATTATTTTTAAAGTTTTAGTAGTAATTTTTATACCTTAGTTTTATTTGTTTTAACTATTTATAAACTATTTTTGCAATATTTTCTATATTTGTTTAATTTTTTTAATTATATTTTCTATAATTTTATACTTTTTAAACTATAATATTATATATAGCTATTATTAAAATCTCTTTTTTTTACTTTTATTATATAAATAATAAGTAAAGGTTTTTTTTTAAACAAAATTAATTATTAAAAACGGTTTAATATATAAAATCAGCTAGTTTAAAAGTATTATTAATAAAGAATTACTATTGCTACTAAAACTAAATAGTATTATATTGCTATTACTATAGTATAATACTAGTAGTAATAAATAAAGCATATTTAATAAGTTAAACTAATATAATAAAAATTTATTTAATAAAATAAGCTAATTAAAGGTTAGAAAAAAAAGTTAAAATAAATTATTAAAGTTATTATTAAATAATTTTTTAAAGTTTTACTATATAAAAATATTTAATTAATAAGCTATATTAAAAATATTAGTATAAAAAAGTAAAAAAAAATAAAATTTATATTTAATAACTATTTAAAAAAAAAATTATACTAATTTATATTATAGCTTTTTATATTTTTACTAAAATAAATTATAATTATTTTATACTATAAGTATATAAATTTAAGTTATAAAAAAATTCTTTTTTTTTTTTTTTTTATTACTTTTTTATTATACTTTTTCTAATTAGTTTATTATTATATTTAATATAATTATTGCAATTATACTTACTATTAACTTTAGTTATACTTAGTATTATTTTAAATATAAATTAATTATTTTAAAAAATATAAAAAATACTTGCTTATATTTATTAAAGCTTATACTAAGACTTTATTAATTTAATATTTTTAAGTAAGTATAATAATAGGCTTTTTAAGCGTTATTAAAGCCTATTTTTAAAACTATTACTTTGTTATTTTAAAATAAATTAGCAACTTTTTTATTTATAACTAATTTTAACTTTTTTTAAAGCAGAAAAACTATTATAGCTTAAATATATATACTAATTTATAGTTTAAATAATATACTAAATTATAAGCTTAGCTGCTAATTAAGCAATAAATTTAGCTATAATTCTACTATATAAGTAAGCGCTTACTATATAATCTAGTAGTTAAAAATACTATTAATAGCTAAATAATATATTTTTTTAAAATTAGTATTAAAGTTAATATATTGCTAATATAAGTTTTTAGCTGTTATATTATGCAAAATTAAATATTATTAATAATAAATTAATTTACTAATACTATATTAGCTATTTAAGTAATTAATTTAAAAGCTTATATATAAAATAAATAAAAAATATTAAATATAGAAATATATTATTGCTATATTATAAAAAGCTGCTAAAGCTTATATTAGTAAAATATTAATATATTAATATAATAGCAATAATAAAATATTAAACTATATTAACATATTTTATTTTTTAAATATAAATTATTATACTATATATATAAAAAAAGTTATTATTATATAATTAGATTTTTAACTACTAAAAAATATTAAAAAGAAGGCAAATATAGCGTTAGTTTAATTACTTTTTATATAAAATACCTAATTTAAAGTTTTATATTTAACTAAAAATAATAGCAAGGTTTTATTTTTATAATACTTAATATTTATAATTTTTAATTTTTAAGTTAACTAATATTATTTATTTAATATTTTTAATATAGTTATTATATATTAAGTTTTAATTTATTTTATAAAGTAAAAAAAAGCTTTATATTTTTTTTTATATACTATAAATATATATAGTTATTATATATTTTTTATTTTTTATATTAATATAATTTTTATATTTATATAATTAATTAATAATTATAATTATTAAATATAAAATACTTTTTTAATTATTTATAAATTATTTTATTTATATTATTTAGTTTATTTTATATAAATTATTAATTATATTTAGTTATTATTATTAGTTAAACCTTTTTTATAAATAAAAATAACACTTAAAATAGGTTTATTATAACTTTATATTTTAAAGTTTATAAGTTTTTTATACTTTTATATTTAGGCTTTAGCTTATTTACTATATTTAAGAAGACTTAGATATTGTGTTTTATTTTGGTAATATGTTTTTGGCTACTTTTTGCTGATTTGCTGCTGCTAATCCCTAATTTTATTGCCGATCCCTGATTTTGCTGCCGAGCCGCCTATTCTAGCTTTACCTTTTGCCTTTTGCTCTTGCTATATTTATTACTTACTACTGAGTTTTTCGACAGATCTGTTTTATTTTTGTTTTTTTTTTTTTTTTCCTTTGGTATCTCTTTTTTTTCTGCTGCTTATAACTGCTTTATTTTTAGCTATAATAGCAAAAAAAAAGCCTTATATTAACTAGCTATATTATTATATAAAGCTTTATAGCAGCTTTTATATAACTAATAAAGCTTTTATATATTTATTAGCTATATTGTTTTTATATAAATAATAAATATTATAGCTATAGGTTTTAAGTTTTTAAGGTTTGTTTATATAACCTATAATAACTTAGCTACTCTTTCTTTTTTTTAAGATTTATTATCTAAATAAGCTAAATAATATATTTTTAAAAAATAGATTTTTTATAGGTTTATTAAATTAGCAACAAAAGTATTTTCTATTTTTATTACTTTTAGCAATTATATAATTACCTTTTTAAAAGCTAGATTATCTATTAGTATTACTTTTAATTATAGGTTAGTTAAAGTAGTTAAAGTAGTTAGTATAGTTAAAGTAGTTAGTATAATTAGTAAAAAAGATAAACTTTTTGCTATATAAGATTTTTAACTCTTTTATCTACCTTTGCTTAAGTATATATAGCTTCTATTAAAGTTTTAGCGTAACTTTTTTGCTTTAAATCTTGCAATAGCACCTTTTATAGGCGGTGTCCTAGCTTTAGCCTGCTATTTTCACTATTTTTGCTTTTTTTTTTACAAACTATATTTAAATAACTATATTAATATTACCGTTTATTTAATATTATATTTATAGTATGTAAAAAAAGAGTATAAAGCTTTTTTTGCTTTATAAAATAGATTAAATTTAATATACTTTTATATTTATAATTACTTTTTATTTAATTTTTATTATTATTGCAATTTTTTATTTTTAATAAGTTTTTTTAAAAAAGATTTTTTTTTATATAATTATACTTAATTTTTTTACTTTTAAAAGTTATATTTTATTTTATTAATATTTTATATAGCTTATTATTCTTTTAATTAAATTTAATTAGTTTTTACTTTTTTTTTTTATAAGTTTTTTTTTATTTAATTTCTATTATAATTTTTATACTAATTTTTTATTTAATTAATTTTAGCTTTATATACTAAATATATCTTTTATTATTAACTTTTTACCGCTTATAGTAAATTTATTCTTTTATTAATATTTAATATTAATATTAGTACTTTTTTATTTTTATATTATATTAAACTAATTAATTTTTTTTTAATTTTATAGCTTTTATTTTATATCTTTTTATTACTTTTAGTATAAATAACTACTTTTTATACTAATTTTTATACTAATTTTATTTAAACTTTAAACTATTTTTATATTTTTTATTATTTAATTGCTATTTTAATTATAGCAAATTTAAATAATTATAATAAAAAAAAACTATTTAATTTTAATTTTTTTTAACTAAATAGTACGTTTTTTAAAAAGCTAAATATTTATTTTACCAATAAAGCCTTTAGCTATAATAAATATATTTGCTTTAATTTGCTAAATAATTATGCTAAAAAAGCAAGCTTTAGTAATAAAAACGTTAATTTTAAAAATAAGCTTTATATAATAAAAAATCTTTAGTAGCTTTTTATAATAAATAAATGCTTAAACTTATTTAAGCTTTTTTTAAAAAAGCAACTTTAGTTTTTTACTAAATTTAATTATATATATATTTTTATTTTAAATTAATATAAAAATTAGTATATTTTAACTAGCTTATAAGTAAAACTATTTAGCAAATATTTTATTTATAATAAACTTTTTATTTAAAATATGCTATTTTAAAAGTAATATTTATTTATTTTATTTAAAAAATTATTAAAAATATTATTAATAAAGATTTTTATTTTTAGTTATTTACTTTTAAAGCTTTAATAAAAGCAATAAAAAATACTTTTATAACTATTTTTATTAATTAATTATATTTTATTTTTTATACTAATTTTTATACTAACTTTTAATTAGTTTTAAATTTTATTACTATTTATATTAAATATATTACTTTTATAAATAAAAATATATAATTTACTTTATTTATTTTTTAT
>MU396982.1:0-10579 GCA_022578855.1 Nemania serpens | reverse complement strand
TAAAAATTATATTTAGTTTAAAAAATATTTATTTTAAAAGTATTTATAAATTAAATATATAAAATAAGTATTTATATAACTAAAAATTAAAAAAAAACTAATTATAATTTTAATAAAACTATATAAAAAAATAAAAAATAAAGTAAAAGGTATTAAAAGTAGCTTTAAATTACTAAATATTTGTTTTAAAAACTAATAAATTTTATATTAATAAAAAAAAAAAGTTTTAATTTATATAAAATAAACTATTTTTAATAAAAAAAAGTTTACTTATAAGCTAACAATTTTAAAATAAAAATAAATAAATATAAAATTATAACTAAAATTACTAACTATTAATTAATAAGTTTTTTAATAAAAGTTATAAAATGCTTAATTTTTCTAAAACTATATTTACTAAAATATTATTTATAAAATAGCATTTATTTATAAATAAAACATTATTTTATAAAATAATATTTAAAATAACATTATTTATAAAAGATATTACCTATATAACTAGTTTACCAAGCTATAACTATAGCAAATTAATAAAATATAGCTAAAAATATAAGCTTTGGCTTATTTACTATGTTTAAGAAGACTTAGATACTGTGTTTTATTTTAGTAATATATTTTTAGCTACCTTTTGCTAATTTGCTGCCGCTAATTCCTGATTCTGCCGCTAAGCCGCCTATTCCAGCTTTATCTTTCGCTTTTTGCCTTTATTATATCTATTATCTACTACTAAGTTTTTTAACAGCTATAGCTGCATTATTATATAAAGCTTTATAGCAGCTTTTATATAATTAATAAAGCTTTTATATATTTATTAGCTATATTATCTTTTATATAAATAATAAATATTGTAGTTATAAGCTTTAAGCTTTTTAAAGTTTATTTATATAATTTATAATAGCTTAGCTACTTTTTTTTGTTTAAGGTTTATTATTTAAATAAGCTAAATAATATATTTTTAAAAGGTAGATCTTTTATAAGTTAATTAAATTAGTAATAAAGGTATTTTTTATTTTTATTATTTTTAGTAGTTATATAATTACTTTTTCAAAGGCTAAATTATCTATTAGTATTATTTTTAATTATAAATTAGTTAAAGTAATTAGTATAATTAGTATAATTAATAAAAAAAATAGATAAGCTTTTTGCTATATAAAATTTTTAACTTCTTTATTTACTTTTATATATATATAGCTTTTGTTAAAGTTTTAGCATAACTTTTTTAATAGCTTTAAACTTTATAATAGCACCTTTTATAGGTAGCACCTTGGCTTTAGCCTGCTATTTTTACTATTTTTGCTTTTTTTTTTTTTTTTGCAAACTATATTTAAATAATTATATTAATATTACCATCTATTTAGTATTATATTTATAGTATGCAAAAAAAGAGTATAAGGCTTTTTTTGCTTTATAAAATAAATTAAACTTAATATAGCTAAAAATATATTACTAAAATAAAATATAATATTAAAGTTTTCTTAAATATAATAAATAAGCTAAAGCTTATATAATTATTTATATATAAAATATAAAAAACTAAAATTATTAACTAATAATAATAAAATTATAATTTAATTACTAATTATATTATAATAAAAATATTTAAGCTTTAGTTTATTTATTATATATAAAAAAACTTAAATATTATATTTTATTTTAATAATATATTTTTAGCTACTTTTTGCTAATTTGCTGCTACTAATTTCTAATTTTGCTGCTAAATTATTTATTTTAGCTTTATTTTTTGCTTTTTACTTTTACTATATTTATTACTTATTACTAAGTTTTTAAATAGCTATATTATTATATAAAGCTTTATAATAGATTTTATATAATTAATAAAGCTTTTTTATATTTATTAGCTATATTATTTTTTATATAAATAATTAATATTATAGCTATAAGTTTTAAGCTTTTTAAAGTTTATTTAAATAATTTATAATAGCTTAGCTATTTTTTCTTTTTTTTTTAAAGTTATTATTTAAATAAGCTAAATAATATATTTTTAAAAAGTAGATTTTTTATAAGTTTATTAAATTAGTAACAAAAATATCTTTTATTTTTATTACTTTTAATAATTATATAATTACTTTTTTAAAAGCTAAATTATTTATTAGTATTATTTTTAAGTATAAGTTAGTTAAAATAGCTAAAGTAGTTAAAATTGTTAGTATAATTAGTAAAAAAAACAGATAAGCTTTTTCTATATAGAATTTTTTAACTTTTTTATTTACTTTTATTAAAGTTTTAGTATAACTTTTTTGCTTTAAACTTTATAATAGTATTTTTTATAAGCAGTACTTTAGCTTTAGCCTACTATTTTTACTAATTTTTTTTTATATAAACTATATTTAAATAACTATATTAATATTACTATTTATTTAATATTATATTTATAGTATATAAAAAAAAATAAAGCCTTTTTTGCTTTATAAATAAAACTTAATATAATATAATAAAAATATTAAAATATTTATTATTACTTTAATAAATAATAATAATATTAATAATATTATAAAATATTAAAAGCTAATATTATTTAAAAATTAATATAAAAAAGTAGTTATTATATAAACTTTATACTTTATATACTATAAATAAAATTTATATACTAGCTAAAAAATATTTAATTAAGCTAACTTATAATATTATTTTTTTAAATAAAAGTAATTTTTTTATATTATTTTTAAAACTTTAAATATTACTTTATAATATTATTAAAAATATTATTAAACTTTATATACTATAACTTTTTATATTATAAAATGTTTTTATAATTATATATATATATTTAGTAGTATTACAGCCTTAGTAGCTAGTATATATAGCTAGAACTCCTAATTTAGCTATAATTGCAGTAAATATAATACCAAAGGTAACAGGCTTTAGCTAGGTAATAAACGGCTAGTAAGAGCAAACAGAAGCAAAGGCATATATATATATTAAAAATTTTATATAATAGCTTCCTTTTCCTTTTCTTCTTTTTTTTAAGTTTTTTATTTTATTTTAATATATAGTAATTAAATCTTTATATTTAGCTACTAGCATTATAACTTATAATAATAAACAACTTTGCCTTTATAGTTTAAAAAGACAGTAAATTTTTTAATCCTAATTTTAATATAATAGTATAAAAGAATAACCCTAAAATAGCCAAACTAGCTAAAAAGTAGAATTACTTTAAACTAATATAATTAATAAAACTAAACCTTCGTTATTAGGTTAAATATAACAACAATATTTAAAAAGATAGTATTACAACCTATTAATTCTTTATAAAAAAGCGATATAAACTATAAAAATTTTAAACCTATATAATAAATAATAACAAATATAAAACATTTTAATGTAATATACTAAAAATTTAAAATGAAAACTCTTTTAGCAATAAAAGCCTTATTAGTTAGTAAAAATATGAATAATATTATAATTATACTAAATAAGAATTTTAGCCTAATATACCACTAGGTATATAAATTTAAATCTTAGACTATAATACTAATTAGGCATTTTAAAATAGCAAAAAGTACTAACTTACTAAATAAAAGTACTATATAAAACAAAGCTATTAATAAGGTATAAGCGGTATAATAAGCTAAAGTTAACGAGTTAAAAGCTACTAATAAGGCTTTATAAGCTAAAATTTTCTAATTTGTTTAACGTTTTAATGCCTAATTTATTGCTGCTACCGATATTACTATAAGCAACTTAGCAGTAACTAAAAAACTAACTTATAATAATACTAACTAAGAGGAAATTTTAGCTTTAGGTATTATAAATTATACTAAAGGTAAAACTAAGTTAGCTAAAGTTAACTTTTTTTCTATTTTTACTAACAATAAGCTTAAGTTAAAAAAGCTAAAAATAAGATTTAAATACTAGTTTATACTGCTTAAAAATAAGCTAGCAAAAAATACTAACTATTAAAACATAAAAAAAGAATAAATTGTTTATATTATAAATTGTATAACTAGATTAGTTTGTAAACCATATTCGAATAACTATATTAATATTACTGTCTATTTAGTATTATATTCACAGTATGCAAAAAGAGAGTATAAGGCTTTTTTTGCTTTATAAAATGGATTAAACTTAACGTATAACTAGATTAGCTTTTAATAGTTTTATTAATTTTATTATTCGTAATAAAAAATAAAAGCTTATTTTAAAGATTAATTAAATAGTGCTTAACTACTTATACTTATAGTATTATAAATATATTTATAACTTTAATATAAAATTTAGTAATTATTTTACTAAATATAAGATTAAGTTTATATATTATACTAGTTAAACTTAAGTTATACTAGCTAAGTAAAAATAGAATATATATAACCGACTACTTAAGCATTTTAATAAGCTTGCTATTAAAAAGCTTAAAATTTTTTTTGTTATTTTTGCTTAGTATTACAACTTTATCTAAATATATAATTACTAATAATATAAGAACTTTTTAATTAATAAAGCATAAAAAAAAAAGCAACTAAAGCTAAGCTAGCTGGAATAATAGCAACTAAAAAAAATACTGCAAGCTTAAGGCTAAATAGCCTAGTTGCTAGAAATTCTTAGCCTAACTAAAGCGACAATTTAGATTATTTTAGTATTAAAATAGTTAGTAATACTATTAATAAGTATATAGTTTATATAAAGCCTAATTTTAATTAAGTAAAACATTTTATTATAACTAAAAAATGTTTTACTTATTATAAATATAAACACCGTAGTTTTAACTACTTAAATAAAGCTAACTATAAATAACTAAATAATGCTTATATTAATGCTATTGTTACTAAAGCTATAAACAAAAGCTATAATAGTATATCTAGCTTTTAATAGCTAAAAAAAATAACTTAGAAAAAGTAAACTTTTATTTTAAGTATTTAATTATATTAACATTAAAAATAAAACAATATAAAAAAATTCTATTTAATTTTTTATAAAAACTTTTTACAAAAAGTTCTTTTTTTATAAATTATACTATAATAAATAATAAACTTATTTTAACTACTAAATTACTTACTAATATAAAAGCAAATATATATTTACTTAATAATATAAAATTTGCTATAAAAGTATTAAAGTACTTATATATTAAACAAATTATAGGCTTTAACTTAGCTATTATTGCAAAATATAATAGAAAAGCTATTTAAAAAGTTAATATACCTTTAAAAGCTTATTTCTAAGTATAAAAAAAAACTATACTAAATATTCTACTATTAGTTCTAAATATAAAATATAACGTTATTATTGGCAAAAAATTCTTTAACTATTATAATATGCTTATTAATACTTAAAAATGCTAACTTTTCTTTCTTATAAACTAAAAACCTAAATATTGCTTATTAAAAATACTAAAAAATAAAGCTAAAAACTTTATTTTAAATTTTAGCTATTAAGCTAATATAAATTAGCACGCTAAAGTAATAAAAGTAAAAAACTAATAATAATGCAATAGTTGCACTAGTTAAATTTAAAACTTAGAAAGATTAAACTAAGTCTAAAAGCATATTATAAAGTTAGAAAAATTAGAAAAAGATTTCTTAAAGCTTATATAGTAAGTAATAAAGGTTGCTTTAAACTAAAAATTAAATAAAACATTTTAAAAAGCTAATAAGATATACTAAATATTAAATAAAAATAACTATAAGGTTTTACTAGTAATAGTACTATATATTTAAGTAATTAATTAACTAAAAAAGCCTAAATTACTAAAAAAATACTAAAAAACTATATAAATTATAATAAGATATTATAAGTTAGTATAAATACTGCCTTATAAAAATAGCCATTATAAAAATAGCTATTATAAGTATATATATGTTTAACTTTATTACTAAAAAAGAAAATATAAAAAGATATAGCACCGTTATATTATATAAATTAGACTAAATAATTAAACAAAAGAAATACGAAATACTAAGTCAAAATAAACAGAAACTATAAAAGGTAGCCCTTAAACTAGTACCTAAAAAATACTACAAATACTTAAACATATTTAGTAAAGCAGCTTTAAATAATATACTACTTTATTGCTTAAATATAAACTATTATTTAGCGCTAAATAAAGAGCCTAAAGCTTTAAGCTATAGTATATTATATAAAATAACGCTTAAAAAAGCTAAAATTTATTATAAATATATATAAGAAAACTTTACAAAAGGTTTTATTAAACCTACAATAGCACTATAAGTTATACTAGTACTATTTGCTTAAAAAAATAGTTTGCTTTAACTTTATATAAACTATTAAAAGCTTAATATAATAACATAAAAAAACTATTACTTTCTACTATTAATAAATAAAACCTTTTTTAAATTTTTAAAAGCAAAAGTTTATATTAAAATTAACATTTAATAAGCCTTTTACTATATTAAAATAGCTAAAGGTAACAAATATTTTATAGCTTTTTAAACTTGCTATAAAGCTTACAAATTTAAAGTTTTTCTTTTTAGTTTTACTAATAAACTAGCTACTTTTTAATAATATATTAATAATATTTTAAAAAACTATTTAAATATTTTTTATATAGTATATATTAACAATATTTTGGTATACTTTAATAATAAGTTAAAATATAAACACTATATTAATAAAGTTTTAGCTTAACTTTAAAAAACTAGCTTATAAGTAGACCTTAAAAAATATATATTTTATATTACTAAAACTAAGTTTTTTAGCTTTATTATAAGTACTAAAAAAATTAAAATTAACTTTAAAAAAGTTAAAGTTATTTAATAGTAGTAAGCACTTTATAGCAAAAATAAAAAGGCTTAATTAAAAAAAGTTTACTCTTTTTTAAGATTTTATAACTTTTACTATAAATTTATTAGAAAATATAGTTGCATTATTAAGCTACTTACTAATTTAACCTATATAAATACCTTGTTAACTTAAATTAACAAGTATTAAAAAACGTTTAAACAGTTAAAAGCTGCTTTAGTAAACACGTTTATACTTTAGCATTTTTTTATAAAGCTAAAACTAGAATAAAAACTAACCCTTTAAACAGTATAGCCGCAAAAGTGCTAATATAGCAAAATAGCAAAAATAAACTATAAAAACTGGTTACCTTTTAAGCCTTTAGTATTATTACTTAAAGTGCTAAAGGTAGCTTAAATACCTAATAAGTCGCTAGTAAAACTATTAATTACTAGATTTATAATTTTTTTACTGCTAAAGGTTAAGCTAAAATTAAAAAAAGAAGTTTTTTATTAGTATAAATTTAAAAGGATAAGTATATAGCTAAAGTTTTCTTACTAGCTAGAAAATTTTTATAAAAGCTTTAAAACAAAAATAAAGCTTTAAATATAGTAAAACTATTTAAATTTAGCAATAATAACGCTAATTAAACCTATAGTAACAAAAAACTTAAAAATTAAAACTTATATAATTTAAAAGTATAAGCTTTTTTTATTGCTTTAATTAATTATATAGCTAAAGTTATTTAAATTAACTAAAGCTATTTAAAAATATAATATTTTATGCTTATATTAGTTAACTAATTTATAATAGTTTAATTAGTATAATAATTTTTTTATAAAAAATAGAAATTCTTTTTTTAATATTAAAAATAGCAAAAACGTTTTCTAGTTATTTAGCAGAACTATTTTAAAAAATAAAAATCCTTATTATTATACTTTTTATTAAACCTAAAGTTAAAGTTTAATAAGCTTAAAAGTTAAAAGTTAAAAATAACTTAGTTATACTTATTTTTAAGTTTAAATAACTTATTTATTTTTAAATTCTATTAAAATACTAATATATTATTTAAACTAGCTTTTAATTAAATAAAGTTTGTAGCTAAATTAGCATTTAAATAAACTTAACTTATATTTAAAGAACTATTAGTACTTATATTTAAATTTCGCTAAAATATATTATAAGCTAGTAATTATTACTTAAACTAGCTTTAAACGCTAAATTTGTTTATATAATATATATAAATACTATAATAATAGGCTATATAATAGCTAATATATTAAGCTTTAATATATAGTTTAATTTAAGTATTCTTTTTATAAATATTATAATTTTAGGTACTATAGCTAAAATATACACTAAAAATATACTTTAAAAATATAGCTTTAATAATAAAGCAATTATTTAAACTAAAGTAACTTTATTATAATAGCTTATTATAATACTTAACGTTTTACTAATTTAATAAAGCTTATAAAGTATAAGGTTATTTTTATTATTACTACTTTAGTACTTATTAATATTAATAAGTTGTTATAGTAGGTAGTAACTTTAACAATAAAAATAATAAAAGTAATAGCAACAATTTGGTAGTATATATACTTTAGAATTTAAAAGTATT
The DNA here is from genome assembly GCA_022578855.1 of Nemania serpens. Lineage (NCBI taxonomy): Eukaryota > Fungi > Ascomycota > Sordariomycetes > Xylariales > Xylariaceae > Nemania > Nemania serpens. The sequence goes on along the minus strand of MU396982.1, from coordinate 2,259 downwards.
ACTACTTAGACTTCTGCTAAAGCTACTACTAAAACTTTTAAAAAGACTAGTTAAATAGCTAAAAAAACTACTAAAGCTTCTAAAACTATTAAATTTATATTAGCAATATTAATACTAGCTAAAAAGTATACTACTACTATTACTACTTCTAAAGAAAATTAAGCACTTAGTAGTATATTAATAAAACTTAATGCTTTATTAAGCAGATTAAGATATTTTAAATAGTTTAATATTAATATATTTAACTTTAATGAACACATTTCCTACTTAACTAAGCTACCTAATTAACCAGGCTACTTTAGCTTAGCGTACTATAAAAATATCAAAGCTTTAGTTAATTACTAAAATATATTAGCAAAAATCTATAATAATACTATTTTAAGCTTTAACTAAAAGGTATTAAACTTTTTTTTTAAAAATAAGCTTTTATAATCTTCTTTATATATATTATTAAATTTAAAAAAGCATTTTTTTCTATTAATATAATAGGTATAAAATAAAACCTAAATTAAATACCTTATAAAGTTATTAAGCTTAACTAATTAATTTAATTTATAGCTTATTTTTAAAAAAAGTTTGCTATAATATTATAATAAGTATTTAAGAAATCTAAGTTATTAAGAATTCTATTTTAAAACTATTTATAAATAGCTTAATAAAGCTTTTTTAATATATTTTAAAAACCCTTTTTTTTGTTTTAATTAATTATATAAGATTTAGTAAATAGCTAGAATAAGCTTATAGTAAAAAACCTTTAGTAAAATTTAAAATTTATTACTTTTTTAAAGCAAAAGTAAAAACTTATAAGCTTATTAATATTAAAAGTAACTTTTTTGCATACTTATTTTTATACTTATTATTAAGCTTTATTTAATCTAGATATAAAATCTATTATAATTTAAGTTAAAATTACTTAGTAATTTTAGTTTAGTTTAAGGTTTGCTATTAGTAATACTATATTAAATTTAACATTTTTAATAACTTATTAATTTTATAATTATTATATTTAGTATTTTTTTAAAAGCAAGGCTTTTAGTTAAAGTTTTAATTATATATTAATTATAAGATTTAAAAAAAAAGAAGCCTAACTATTTAAAGATTTACAAAAAAATGCTTTATATATTTACGAGTAATTATATACTTATTAAACACCTAGTAAAAGCATAGTTTATATTTATTAGCTATAAAGCGCACTAATTATAGGTTAGCTATATATTAGCTAGCTATAACTATAGTTTTACTAAATTAATAAAAAAGTATTAGCAAAAATAAAAAAATAAGTAAAAATTATTAATAAATATAAAATAAACTATATAAATTGCTTATAAATTAGCATTTATATAAATTGTATTAATAATTTATTAAAGTTAATAACTTTTTATATATATTATAATATTTATTATAAACTAATAAAAAGGTTTTGCTTTATTAGTTTTATTAATTTAGATTAATAAATTAAATAAGGTAAAACCTTAGGTTTTTATGTTAAAAATAAGCTTTATAAGCTTACTTTTTTAATTTTACATTTTTTTCTATAAACTTAATTAAACTATAATACTAGTATTAGCTTTAATTCCTAGGTATACTATATTAATAACTGTAAAAACAAATTTAATTAGCTTATAAAATCAATTTACTTAAAACTCGAATATTTATTTAGCTTATTTATTACTTAAATAATAAAGTAAAAATTTATTATATATATATATATATTTGTATTTAGTTTAGTACTTAATAATTAATCTAATATAAAAAAACTAAAAAATCTTTAAAAGTTAAACTAATAATTAAGCATTAACTTAATTGCTAAAAAAATTAATTAAATTACTTAGTTAAATAGAAAAACTATAAATAGAAAAACAATTAGTAGAAATAGTATAATATACCTAAAAGTATGCTTTTTTTTTGCAAATTATATTTAAATAACTATATTAATATTACTATTTATTAAGTATTATATTCACAGTATATAAAAAGAGAGTATAAAGCTTTTTTTTGCTTTATAAAATAAATTAAACTTAACATAAAGCTAGTTTTATTAAAGTTATAAATAATTTTTTTATAAATTTTATTATTATTTATTATACTTTATATAAAAATAAAATAAATATAATATTTAATTAAACTTTTATTTAGAATATATTAATTAATTAAAATATATTTTAAGTTTTAATTATTTTTATATAAAGTTTATAATTTAGTTTTTTTTAATAAGTTATATTTTATATAATATAAGCAATTAGTTAGCTATATTTTAAA
>MU396981.1:0-10733 GCA_022578855.1 Nemania serpens | reverse complement strand
TATAAAAAGCTTGTTATTATAAGTTTTATTAATAATATTAACTTTTTTATTATAAATATTAATATTAAATATAATTATAAAATTTTTAAAAAAGTATAAAAAATATATAATAGTTAAGCTAATAAATATAATATAAAGTTTATTTTAAAAAAAAGCAAGCTTATATACTTTTTTAATAATAAAGTAATATTTTAATAGCTAATTAATCTTTTTAAAGTAATAGTTTAATTAAAAAAAAGTATAAAGTTTTTAAAAATATAGTTTAATTATAAACTAAAATAAAAAAAGTATTTTAAAAAGCTAAAAAAAAACTTATAGTTTAATTTTATATAATAACTAAGTTATAAAATTTAATATAAAATAATAATATAATAAAAATAAAGCAGCTTTATATTGCTATTATAAAAAGTATACTATTATATAAAATAATAGCTTAATATTTTAAGTTTTAAAATAACTAATTAAAAAAACTTATAAAATATTTAGTAATAATTTAAAATAAATACTTTAAAAAAATAGCTAAAGTTTATAAAATAACGTTTATTAAGTAATTAAAAACTAAATTAAGAATTTTTTTACTAAATTTATATTTAAGTAATAAAATAACAATATTTAAAAAAAAGATAAAAAATCTACTAAATAAAAATATAATAGCTAAAATAATAAAAATAATAAATAACTTAGTATATAAAATAAAAAAATAACAAAAAAAAAGCTAAAACTAAAAAAAGCTATAAATAATAACTAATAGTTGAAATAAAAAAAAATACTAAAAAGTTAACTAATAAAAAGTATAATTATAAAGTAAAAAACTAAATATTACTTTAAAAAAGAGATAAAAAGCAAAGTAGTAGAAAATAAAGCTAAAAAAAAGCTATTACTTAATATTAGCTAAAAAAAAATTAAATAAAACAAAAGCTTTAACTAAATATTAAAAGCTATTAAAATATAAAATAATTATACTAATATAGATTTAAACTAAAAAAATAAGCCTTAAGGCTTTTTTTTATAAAAAAAAAGTTTTTAAATATTTAATATTTTTATATAAGTATATAAAAGCAAAAAAAATACTATAGTATATAATTTTAAAATATAACTTTTTAGCTATAAAGTAAAAAATATTATAATATAATTTAAAATATATATAGCTATATAGTAATAAAAACTTTTATATAATAATAAAAGTATTAAAATTAGCAAAAGCTATAGCTATAGCAAAATAAATAATAAGTACTAAAAAGTTAAATATATATAAAAAAGCAAAAGCTATAAAAAGTTAAAAAAAAAAAAAAAGTAAAAAAGCAAAAAAGCTGTAAAAAACTAATAGTAATAATAAGTAACTTAATATATAAAGCAAAAAAGCAACAAAAAAAAACTAAAACTAAAAAAAGCTATAAATAATAATTAATAGTTTAAATAAAAAGAAATATTAAAAAATTAATTAATAAAAAGTATAATTATAAAGCAAAAAGTTAAATATTGCTTTAAAAAAGAAATAGAAAATAAAGTAATAGAAAATAAAGCTAAAAAAAGCTACTACTTAATACTAGCTAAAAAGAAATTAAATAAAATAAAAGTTTTAGCTAAATATTAAAAGCTATTAAAATATAAAATAATTATACTAATATAAATTTAAATTAAAAAAATAAACCTTAAGGCTTTTTTTTATAAAAAAAGGGTTTTTAAATATTTAATGCTTTTATATAAGTATATAAAAGCAAAAAAAATACTATAGTATATAATTCTAAAGTATAACCTTTTAACTATAAAGTAAAAAATATTATAATATAATTTAAAAAATATATTATTATATAGTAATAAAAACTTTTATATAGTAATAAAAGTACTAAAACTAGCAAAAGCTATAGCAAAATAAATAATAAGTACTAAAAAGCTAAATATATATAAAAAAACAAAAGCTATAAAAGGTTAAAAAAAAAAAATTAAAAAAAAAAAAAACTATAAAAAACTTATAGTAAAGCTATTAAAAGTTTTTAGTAACTAAGTTATTAACTTATTAAAATTTTTAAACTTTAACTAAATTAAAAAAAGAAAAAAAAGCTCTTTTTTAAACCTTTTACTTTTAATAAGCTATTTAGTAAAAAATAGCTTTTTTATAATAAAATACTGTTATAATAGCTATATATTAGCTATATAAGTATTTTATTTAACTTTAGTATAGTTTTTATTTATAGTTATATATATAGATTTTACTGCGCTATTTAGTTAATATAAATAGGTTATTTAATAATAATAATTTATAAAATATTAAAGTTTATATAATAGTATTTAATAGTAATTTTAACTTTTTTTTTTAATTAGCTATTTATTTAAGAATAATATACTGTTAAATACTATAGTTTTATTCCTATTTAGTTAAATAATATTATTTAAAATACTAATAAAAATTTAAAGTTTTTATTTATTATAATAATTTATAAAATATCTTAATAATTAATTATTAGTATATATATTATAATTCTTTTTTATGTTTAATTATATACTTAATATTACTAAGTACTAAGATTATTTTTTTACTATATTTATAAATTAGTAAATAAAAATTATTATAATAATTATAGTTTAATAATTGTTATAATATATTTTTAAAAATAATTTTTAATATTTTAACTATAAAATCTATTATTATTATTTAATATAATATTAAAGTTAGTAGTATTAAAAGTAGTAATTTTAGCGTTTTTATTTTATTTTATTTATTAAAAATATAGCTTAAATAATAGTTTAAGTATTTTTTAATATATTTTAAAATATTTTTAATAGTAAATCTTTTAAGTTTTTTAAGTATTTATTAAATACTAAAGTAGTATCTTTTATTATAAGCTATATTAAAAATATTGTAACAGGTGCGGTAAATAGTACCTATAATACCTTTTATAGTAGTTTTTTGTACTAGATTTTTCTATAACTTTTATAACATAATTCTGCTCTTAGTTGCTATATCTTAGTAAAAGCTGCTTATTTAGCACCGTTATATATTGGTTTTCTTTATTACGGCAATATTAATTATTTTACGATAATTTCTGTTTAGTTTAGAGATTTTCTGTTAAGAAGTCTTTGTTAAAATGTATTCTAAAAGACCTACCTTTTGTTTAGCTTAAGCCTGCTTACTTACCTACTATAAGAAACCTTTTACGAAGAAAAAAACTATATATACTACCTCTTATTCCTTAATTTATTATAAAGCTATAGTTTATAAAAAGAAAGATTTAATTAAAGCTGCGGTTAAACAATATTAACGCTAATAATACTATGTATACATTGCCGGTTTAAACCTGCTATAGAAGCTAAAGCGTTTAAAAAAGGTTAAGTTAAAGGCATATTAACTAGTTTAACATATTAACAAAATGGAATTTATTTATACAAATAGTTAGAATGGGAATTCTCGTAATAATTTAGTTTAGTTTAGTAAACTGGTTTATTTTTGCAGGTATTTATAGTAGAAAGTTTGGCTAAGTTATAGCAGGTGCAATAAATAGTACTTATAATATCTTTTATAGTAGTTTCTTATACCAGACTTTTCTATAACTTTTATAACATAATTTCACTTACTATTACAACAATATTATTAATATAATTCTTTAGTATAACTAGCTTTTATTATTTAATAACTAATATATAATATAAAAAGCTATTTTTAGCTATTTTAAATTAAAAGCTGTTATTATTTTAAAAAGTATATAGTTTTATAATATTTTTATATTAGTTTGTTTTTAAATTTGCTAGTTATTTATATTTATAATATTTATAATATATGTAAACTATTCTGCAATATTATTTAGTTCTAACTTTATTATATTAGCTGCTTTATTAATATTTTTAATTATAAAAGTTATTAAAAATTTAAATAATATATTAAGTACTAAATTAACTTTTTTAAAACTATATTAAATATTTAAGCAATATTAGTTTAAGTATATTAAAGCATTTATAAAATATAGGTTTATTTTTATAATATTTATTATTACTAAATTCTTTTAGTATATAATGCCTTTTATTGCTTAATAATTTATAAATACTATAACGTTTTTAATATAAAATTATAGCTATAGTTTTAATTAGCAGTATATTTATATAAAGTAAGCTACTTTAAATTCTATTACTTAATATATTGCTTTTTTTTTTATAAATATTTTACTTAAAAAAAGATTAGTTAAACTAAATTAATAAGTATAAAGCTATTATTTTAAATTAATCTAAAATAAAAAACTATAATATTATAGCTTTTTTTTATAAAGATATTTATTTTAAAAATATCTTACTATAATTATTTTAATATACTAAATAGTTTTTTTATATAAAGTTGTTTTATAAAATTATAAATTATTATTATTTAAGCAAAGTTAAATAAAACTTTTATTTAAATATTTACTTTTTTTTTGCTATTATATTATATTTTAATATTTTATTTAATATTTTTGCATTTTTAAGCAAAAAAAAAAATTTTCTATAGAAATAAAATCTTTTATTAAAATTATAAAATATACTTTTGCAACTATATAGTTATTCTAATATTTATTTTCAGTTTTTTAAATATTTAAAGAAATTTTAGTTTTTTAATAATATTTCATTTATTTTATATAATATATATTCTTTATTTATTAATTCTAAGTTTTAAAAGGTTTATTAAAAAGTAATTATAAAAAGATTTAAATAAAAAAAGTATAAAACTAATATTTAAAACTTTTATAAAACTTATACTAAATATAAAAAATATTCTTTTTTAGTATTATTAAAAATAATAATATTATTTATATAAGCTTAATAAAAAAGCTTAAAGTTTTTTAATTATAGATTTATAAAACGCTAAATAAATAAAAAACTATTTTTAAAACTTATAAAAGCAATATTTAAAACTTTTAATGTTTTAAAAGAAATAATAACTATTTTATTTTAATATTTAAAATAAACTAGTAATTAAAGGCTTTTTACTATATAGGATTTTTAACTTCTTTATTTACCTTTATTAAGCTTAAGTATATATAGCTTTTGTTAAAGTTTTAGCATAACTTTTTTGCTTTAAACCTTGCGATAACACCTTTTATAAGCGATATAGGCGCCCTAGCTTTAGCTTGCTATTTTTACTATTTTTGCTTTTTTTTTATAAACTATATTTAAATAACTATATTAATATTACTATTTATTTAGTATTATATTTATAGTATATAAAAGGAGAATATAAGGCTTTATTGCTTTATAAAATAAATTAAATTTAATATAAACTAGTAACTAATAAAAAAAGATATTAGATTTAATACTGTAAAATTAGATTTTTTTAAAAATATTTATTATAACATTTTTTAAAATTAGTATTAAATAAATATTTTAAATAACTATTATATTTAATAGTTTTAAATTTACTACTATATATTCTTTTTATTATTTATTAATATAGTTTTAGCTACTTTTTGCTAATTTGCTATTACTAATTCTTAATTTTATTACTAATTCTTAATTTTACTACTAAGCTATTTATTTTAAATAAGTTAATATAAGTTTTGCTTTTTGCTTTTTATTTTTACTATATTTATTCTTTATTATTAAGTTTTTTAATAGCTATAGCTATATTATTATATAAAGCTTTATAATAGCTTTTAAGCTATTAATAAAGCTTTTATATATTTATTAGTTATATTTTTTTTGCTTAAATAAACTTTAAAGCTATTTTTATTTTAAAAGTTTATTAAATTTATTTATATAATCTATAATAATTTATTAATTTTATAAATATTTAATTATATAAATAAGTTAAAGGCTTTAGCTTATTTACTGTGTTTAAGGAAACTTAGATACTATATTTTATTTTGGTAATATATTTTTGGCTACCTTTTGCTGATTTGTTAGCTGCTGCTAATTCTTAATTCTATTGCTAATCTCTAATTTTGCCGCTAAGCCGTTTATTTTAGCTTTACCTTTTGCTTTTTACTTTTGCTATATTTATTGCTTGCTACTAAGTTTTTTAACAGCTATATTATCGTATAAAGTTTTATAGCAGCTTTTAAGCTATTAATAAAGCTTTTGTATATTTATTAGCTATACTTTTTCTATTTAAATAAGCTTTAAAGCTATTTTTGTTTTAAAAATTTATTAAATTTATTTATATAATCTATAATAGTTTGTTAATTTTATAAATATTTAGTTATTAGTTATATAAATAAGCTAAATAGTATATATTAAATAAATATATATATTTAATAGCTATTAAATAGTTAATATTAATATTATTTGTTTTTAAATGCTTTAAAAGCTATAAAATAGCTGCTTTAAGTATTAGGTTATATATAAGCATTATAGTTAATTGTTAGTATAAGTATTTAGACTAGTTAAAGTAGTTAAAGTAGTTAAAGTAGTTAGAGTAGTTAGAATAGTTGGTAAAAAAAACAGGCCTTTTGCCGTATAAGATTTTTAAGTATACATAGCTTTTGTTAAAGTTTCGGCATAACTTTTTTGCTTTAAATCTTATAACAGCATTTCTTATAAGCGGCACCCTAGCTTTAGCCTGCTATTTTTACTATTTTTGCATTTTTTTTTTTACAAACTATATTTAAATAACTATATTAATATTACCATTTATCCAGTATTATATTTATAGTATATAAAAAGAGAATATAAGGCTTTTTTGCTTTATAAAATAAATTAAACTTAATATAACATATAAATAAGCTAAATAATATATATTAAGTAAATATATATATTTAATAGCTATTAAATAGTTAATATTAATATTATTTATTTTTAAATGCTTTAAAAGCTATAAAATAGCCGTTTTAAATATTAGATTATATATAGATATTATAATTAATTATTAGTATAAGTATTTAAACTAGTTAAAGTAATAAAAATAGTTAAAATAATTAAAGTAATTAGTAAAAAAGATAAGCTTTTTGCTATATAAGATTTTTAACTTCTTTATCTACCTTTGTATACGTAGCTTTTATTAAGGTTTTAGCATGACTTTTTTGCTTTAAACTTTATAATAGCACTTTTTATAGGTAGTACCCTAGCTTTAGCCTGCTATTTTTACTATTTTTGCTTTTTTTTTTTATAAACTATATTTAAATAACTATATTAATATTACCGTTTATTTAGTATTATATTTATAATATGCAAAAAGAAAGTATAAGGCTTTTTTGCTTTATAAAATAAATTAAACTTAATATATGTTTATTTATTTTTATATTATTGCTAGCTTTAGAATTACTTTTAACTATTTAGGCTTTAAAAATTTCTATTAATATTAATAAAGCTATTTTTTAATTAGTTTATTTAAAAAACTAAATCTTTAATTATTAAAATAGCTTTTTAACTAAAATAATTAATACTATTGCTTTATTATTAAAAGCTATATATTAATTATTAAATATTTAAACTTTGCTGCTTAATTAAATATTTTACTTTAAAAAAGCTAACTATATATTTAGCAAACGTTAAAAAATTAAAAATAAATAATTATAAACTAAAAAAATACTTATTTTAAATAAAAAACCAGATTTTTAAGTTTTTTTAATGTTATATTATTTACTTATATATATAATATTACCTTTAAAAGATAAATTAATTATCTGGTAATTATATTACTATATAAGTTATTCTAGCACAAAATACTAAATAGCTTTTTTTTAATAACTTTAATAACATTTTTATAACTAGCTTTTAGTTTATATATATACTATAATATATAGTAGCTAACGACTTATTAATTAAATAACGCTATATATTATAACTATTTTATATTATTATTAATAGCTGTTAATTATTTAAACGTAAATAGCTATTCTTTTTTTATACTATTTTTACCTTTTATATACTAAATATTAAATATTTATATTTTTATTATTAGAATTTCTTTTTTGTTTTATATTTTTTACTATTTATTTTTTCTTTGTTTATAGCTACTAGCTTATATAGATATTTTTTCTTTTTTATAAAACGTAACTGCTATTTTATATACTGTTTTTATACTAATTTGGTTTAGTAAGCATTATAACTTTAGTTTATAACATCTTTTTTTTTTTTTTTTAAATATTTTAACAAAAATAAGATTTAATACTAGTAAGCGCTTAATTAAATATTAGCTTACTAATTTAATAATTATAATATTTAATAGATTTTTAAAGTATATAATTTTATTATAGATTTTATAAACAGTAATATTTTATAAGTAATAGATTTTTTTTAATATATAAAAACTAAACTTATAAACATTATTAAAGTTATACTTTATCTTTAAAAACCTAAAATAACTATTATTAAATAGATTAAATAATTGTTAAATATTCCTATTTACTTATTAATATAAAAAATAAACCGTTAAATATTTTAAAATGTTTTATTTATAGTTATATAACTACTATTTTTAGAATTATTTAATTTATCTTTAATATCTTTTTATAATTATTTTTTTAATATTTTTTAAAAAGCATTTATTAATTATCTTTTTAAATAAGCATTTTTTGCATTCGCTTTTAATTTAATATTTATTATATAAGCATAAGCATTTCTTTAAAAATTATTATTTATTTAAAAATTATATATAAAATAATTTAAAGCTTATAATTTTATATTAAAAAATGTAAATACTTTAGCAAGCTTAATACCTATTTTAAATTTAATAAATATTTATTAAGCTATTTTAAAAAACATTTAGTAAGCTGCTTTAATAAATAGTTAACAAGCTGCTACTTAAACCTTTAAGCTATTAAATAAATAGAAAATTTATAAACATTTTTTTATAAATATTTTAACTTAAATATAATAGTATATTTTATTTTTTATTGCTTTAAATTTATTTAATATATATAATATAGCATTTATTAAAAAGCAAAAAGTTATTAATTTTTTATAAAATAATAGCATTTAAGCTTTAATAATAAAGTTTAAAGAATTTATTAACTCTATTAAAAACGCTAAAAAAAGTTTTTTTTATTATTAAAAGCTATTTTATATTAGTTTTTTTAACTTATATATATAAAAATTATTTAGTTATAAAAATTATATTTAAATAAATATAAATATTTATTAGTGCAACATTTATTTTTTTTAAAAAAGTATTAAAAATATATAAAAAATCTAACTAAATATACTATTATTTAAAATTCTTTTTTTTAACTGCTTAAAAAATTAGCTTAATCTTAGTAAACTAATAAAATATTTACTATTACTAAAAAATTACTTTTAATAAACCTTAATTTAGCTTTTAAAAAAGTTATTAAATAATTTAAACTTGATATATATAATATTTTTAATTAATTTAAAAGCTTTAGCTTTATTTTTTTTTTTTAGCAAATTTTAAATACTAAATTAGTTAAAAAATAAATAAAAAATATCTTTTAGTTAGCTAAAGCTATAAAATATACTAAAAAAAACAATAAATAGCAAAAGTTTATAATTTTTTTTGCTTATTTTTTTAATAGCTTATTATTTGTTTAATTATAATATTTAAAATAAAAAACTTTTTTATTTACTTTAAAAAAAAAGCTAAAGCATATAAAGCTAACCTAGCTTTAACAAAAAGTTAACTAATATTTAATAATTAACTAATAATTAATTAAATAATAGTAATACTAAATTATTTTCCTGCTACAAAATTTACTTTATTTTTATTTATATTAATTATACTAGTATAAAAATAACTTTTAGTATTAATAGTATATATATATATATTAAAAGAATAACTAGTAATTAAACTATTTATAAATAATTTTAATAATTAAGCAAACAATATATACTTTAATAATATATATTAAAACAAATTCTTTAATAATAAATACTAATTTTAAAGTAAACTTTTATTTAAAAGCTAATATTATAAAAATAGTAACTTTAGCTTATAAAGTAATAATAGTTATAGCCTATATTATAACTATAATATATATAGTAGCTATAATTTATATTAACTATGTTATAAATATTATATATTTTTTAGTACTTAAGGTTATTTTAATAAATAAGTAAAACAAAGATAACTTTACTACTAGCAATAATAAGTTTAAATAAGCAATAAAGAATAATAAGCTTACTTTAAAATAAAGACTTATATTATTTTAAACAATATTAAATTAAAAAATAAAAAAGCAAAGCTATATAATAAAAGTTACTATATATTAAAAAAGCTTATAAATAAAAAGAAAAATAATAATGTTTTAGCTAATTAATATACTTTTTTATATTTTTTAGTGCTAAATAAAGTAAGTAAACTTAAAAGTATATTAACTTTAATAAATATTGCTACTAAAAAGTAATAAATATACTATAAAAACGGTATTGTTTTCTTATCTTATAATAAATATATATTTTACGTTTTTTAAAATATATATAATAAGTTAAATATATAAATCTAATTGCTAGAAAAAGAAAATATATAATATAATATATATTAAAAGCTTTTAATAAAAAATATATTAAAAAATAACAATATATATTTTATTTTATATAATATAAATAGTATTAAATAAAACATTATATTTAAATATAATAAATAAATATATTATAACTACTTAATTTATAAAATTATTTTTACGCTTAAACCTATTAATTATAATATTTTAAGCTTAAGTTTAATTTATAGTAAAATAAATATTAAACTAACTAATGCTTAATAAATAAAAATAGTATACGTTAATATAAAAGCATTTAATATTATAGTTAATAAGTTATAGTTATTTAAATTAAAAACAAATTTTACTATTATATCTTAAATATAAGAAATAATA
>MU396980.1:0-11143 GCA_022578855.1 Nemania serpens | reverse complement strand
TAACTATTTAGTAATTAAAACTAAACGGTTTTTAAAAATTAAAATTAAAGCTAAAAAAAAGAAAAACTAATTAGTAATACTTAATATTTTAGTTAATATTAAAAATATAAAAAAAAAAAAAAAAAAAAATTTTAAAATAAAAGTTTAAATAAATATAAATAATAAAGTTATATTTATACTTTAGCTAAACAAAAAACAAATAGTAATAAAGATTTAATATAATTATAAATATATTATATTATTAATGCTAAATTAAATTAATTAAAAAATAAGTATATATTAAATAGTAATTAAAAAAAAACTTTTTAAAGATATTTTAATTAAAAAGAAAACATTAATATAAAATAATTTTAGCTTAAATAATTAATAAACGTTTAAAATTAAATGCTAATAATATAATATGCTTTTTTTTATTTTTAGTTTTATAAAAAGTTAAAAAAGCTTTTTTAAAAGCTTTAAACTTTTAGCTAAAAATTATAATTTAATTAGTAATTAAAAAGTTAACAGAAATTTATTATTAATAGTTTTAAATATTATAGCATAAGTTTATAGCAAACTAAATAAAATATTAAGTAATATTATAAAAAGCTTTTAAAATTTAAAATAAATAAGTTAATAAATAAGCAAAAATAAATAAAAAAATATATTATAAAATAAGCTTAATAATTATAAATATATTATATATATTTAGTATTAGCTATTAAATTTATAAAGTAAATATAATATAATTAAAAATTAAAATGTATTTTAAATATATAATTTAAATAAAAAGTAATAGCTTTAATAACAATATTGTTATTTTTTTTAGTAATACTAAATATAGTATAATTAAAATATAATTAGCTAATATTATTATTAAAGAAATATTTTTTTAAAAACCTTTTATAAAATGCTATTATAATTTAGTAATTAAGTGCTAAAAAAAAAGTTGCTAAGCTAGAAAAAAAAAATAAGTAATTATTATTTAAGTAATTAGTACTAAAACTATAATAAAAAGGCAAAAAATTGCTATTATAAAAAAACTAAAATTATTATTAAAAAAAGGTTAAAATTACTACTAATAGTAAATAAGCTAGCAAATAATTAAAGCTAAAACATAAAAAATAAAAAAAAAGTTTAAGTTTAACTAAATTATTTATAAAAGTAAGTATAATAATAAATAAGCAATTAAATATAATAAAATTAGCAATAATTAAAGTTATTTAAATAAGCAATTAAATAATTAAATAAAATATTAATAATGTTTATTTAATAATAAAAATTAATATTTTAATAATAAAGTTATATTTTAAATTGCTAAAAAAATAAAACTAGTTAGTAATAGTTAAAAAAAATACTAGCGTTATTAGCTAAAAAAGCTTTAAAAAAAATTAAGTTAATAATTAAAAAAAAAGTATTAATAAAAAAAAATTTAATTAGCAACTAAAAAAGCAGTATTACTAAAAAAGCTAAAATAAATCTAATATTAAACTTAATATAATAAATTTATAAAAAAATAATAAATAACTAATAAAAATAATACTAATTTAGTAAGCTAAAGTTTATTATAAAGGAAAAAAAAGCGAATTAGTATTAAAACGCTAAATTTAAAACAATAAATTAGTAATAAAAGTTAGCTCATAAAAATAAAAAACAAATAAAATAAACTTATAAAAATAAAAAGTTAACATATAATTAAATTAAATCTAATAATTTTTCAGCATAATAAATTAAAAAGTTAAAAAAATATAATTAAACTTAATATAATAATTTTTAAATATAATAGTTTAAAAAAATTATTAGCATATAATTAGTATTAGTTTAATAAATATTTAGTATAATAAGCTAAATAGTTAAAAAAGTTAACTATAAATAATTTATTAAATATTAAAATAAAAAAAGGTTAACTACTTTATAGTAATAAAACTATAAACTATTAATAAATATAAAAAAAGCAGCATTATTAGTTAAACTAAAAAGAAAAAGTAAATTAGCAATAGCTTACTTTAAATAATAATAATAACTTTTTTTATATGCTTAAAAAACGATAAATTAGCTATTATAAAAAAAAAGTAAGTAATAAAAAAGGAAAAAAAAATAAGTAATAAAATAAACTAATAAATAAAAAAGCAATATATTAAATATATAGAACATTTAAAAAAAACAGAAAAAGAAATATAAAAAAAAAGCATTAAACAAAAAAATAAAACTTATAAAACTATTAAAAAAAAAGAAAAAAAAAACAGCAAAAAAAAAACTTTTTATTTAAACTTATTTATTTAATAAAAGTATATAAAGCATATTAATTACTAATAATATAGTATTATATAATAATTAAATTATAAATATTTTAAATATATAAATATTTTATTATAAAATAGTAATAGTATATAGCTAATTAATTAAAACTTAATTAAAAAAACAATAAAAAAAAGACTAAAAAACTATATATATAGTTTATACTTTTTAGTACGTTTTTATAAAATAAATAAATAATAATTATATTAAGTATTAATATTTATTAATTATAAAGCAGTAATAATATTTTATATATCGATTTAAAATTAATTAAACAATTTTTTTTAAAGTATTAAAAATATAACTAGTACTATAATATATAGTTAATTAAAAAACGCGGTATTAAAAACTAATACTAAAAAAGAAAAAAATAGTATAAAAAAGCAGCTATAAAAAGTACTATAATTAAAGCTAGTAACTAAAATAGCTATATACTAATAGTTTAACAAATAAGATTTAAAAGATTTTACTACTTAAATAAGAAATTATATATATAATAATTAAATTTTTTAAATAAAAATAACTTTTCAATATTATTTCTTAAAATTTAAGCATTATTTTATAAAGCTATTATAATTATACTACGACTTCTTATAATATAATAGTTTAATATAATAAGCTATTATAATTAATAATTATATTTAAGAAACTTAGACTTTTTTAATAAAGTTATAATTAAACTTTTTATTAATAATTTAAACCTTTTTAAATTAGCAGAAATGTTTTAAATAATATGATTACTTAATGATTTTAAATTAAGGTATTACTTTTATTAGCTATATTTTTAAAAATTTCTATTAAAATAAAAGTATTACTTTATTTTTTTTAGCTATAAATTAATACTAGCAAAATAATATTACTAAATAAATAATAAAAATATTTAAAAAGATTATTTATTAGCTATTAAGAAATGCTACTATAAATAAAGTATACTTAAAATATTAATTAATATTAATTAAAATAGCTATTACTTAAAAAATTTTTAGCTAAGCTTTAAAATTAGAAATAAAATACTATATAAAATATAATATAATATATAACTTAATTTAACATATTTATATATAGTTAGCTTTAATAATTTGTTGAAAAAAAGTAGGGCTAGAGCTATAAAAGCTTCCGGCAGTAGTTATATAACGAAAGGTTATATAATAGGCTTTGCAAGGCCGGCAAAGCAACTATAAGTTAATATAGCCACTTTATAAATATATAAACTAATTAGCATATATATACTTAAATAAATAAATTATACTTAATAAATTATTTAAAACTTCTTAATTACTAAAGCTTATAATTTTTATTATTAATTATTTAACTTATTTTTTTATTAAAGTTATAAGCCTAGTTTACTATTAAATTAAGTATTTTTATTAAAGCTTTTAGTAATTATTAATATAAAGGATTTGTAATCTTATTTTTGTTATTTTATTTTAGCTAAAGATTTTTATTTTTAAAGCTTTTTTTTGCTAGCTATTATATTTTCTATTGCAAAAGTAATTTCTATTAATACTAGTTATAAAACTAAGTATAACTAAAATAACTAGTATAATTGCTTTTAACTTTATATTAAGCTTTAAAGTATATAGCTTTAGATTAATTCTAATAGTAAAAGCGCTAATTATATACTTAATTAAGTTTTAGTTTAATTTTTAAAAAAAAAAATTAAAAAATCTTTTTTTAACTAATAGTATATAAAATACCTATAATAATATAAAGCTTAAATATACTTAAAAGGAAATTTTAACTAAAAAGTAATACTAGTTTTAAACTTTATAGCTTTAAAAGCAGCAATAATTAAAATAATTTATAATAAGTAATTTATAAAGTATTTAGCTATTACTATTAACTAATAAGTAATATTTAATTATTATTTTATAATTTATAACTAAATTATTATTATAATTAATGCTAAATTAATTAAAATTATTTTAATTAAGCTTATTTAAAAAAAAACTATTAGTATTTAAATACTTATAAAAACTTTAAAACTTTATTTTGCTTTATTAAAGTTTGCTACTATAACTACAATTTAAAAAAAGTATTTTATTATATTTATAAAAGTATAAAAAAAAAAGTTAAACTTATAATATAGTATATAAAGTAGTATTAAAAGTTTTTAAAAGCTTAAGTTATAAATTTTTTAAATATTTAAAAACTATTTGTTAAAAAAAAATTTTTTAAAGTAATATAAGCTAAAATAGCGCTAAATTAAACTAAAAATAAGCTAGCACTAATAATTAAAAATAAATACTTAGAATAACTTTTTTTAACAATTAAGTAGTATAATATTATTTTTAGTATAATAATTTATAAAAACAATTTTAGTAGCAAAAAAAATAGTTTAGAAATTTTTGCTAGCATTAGTAATTAAAACTAAAATTTTAATTAAAAAAGTTTTAATATACTAAGTAAATCTAGCTAAAGCTTTAAAAATAATATTTTAATAAAATATAAGTATTTTTATAAACTTAAGGTTAGTTAAACTTATTAGTAATATTTTAATAAATATAAACTTTTTTAATATAGTATAATTAAAAATACTTAGTTTTAGTTTACTAAAGCTTTTTTAAATTTAAATAATATAGTTAAAATTAAAACTTATTATAAATATATATATTAGTAAGATTTTTAAGCTTTAATTAAAAAAAATAAAAAAAATGTTAAACTTTTTATTAAAAAAAAAAAGTTTATTAAAAATAATAATTAGTAAAAGTAGCTAAATAATAATATAATTTTTATTATAATTAATTTTACTAAATTTAATAAAAGTAAAAAGTTTTTAAAAGTATTTATTACTTTTAAGTTTACTAAATATATATTTACTAATAGTATAATAATTAATAATTATAGTATTTTATATATTATTAATAATAAAGATTTTTTAAAATTTAGCTTTTTTATTGTTACTAAAAATAATAAAGTAGTTTACGCTAGTACTACTTAATTTTTAATTTTAAAAAAAGGTAAACAAATTATTAAAAATGTTTTTATAAGTATAAAAAAAAACTTTATTATAAATATAGTTTTAATAAATATTATACTAATTAAAAGTTTTTATATTAATATTATTTTAAAAGCTAAGCTTATAAAAAAAGATATTTAATACTATAGTATAAACTATTTTTTTTGTTTTAAAAAAAGTATAAATTAAAATATAAAAATAGTAAAGCTTTTTAGATATTATAACTTAATTTTTCTTAAATATAAGCTTTTTTATAACTATTTAAATAAAAATTTAGCAATTTATAAGTTAAAAATACTAACTAAAATTCCATATAATATAGCAGGCTTAATTGCTATTTTATTACTTTAAAAAAAAATATACCGTTTAAATTATTTATAAATTTTTTAAAACTATAGCTAAATATAAGTAATATATAGCACTAATATATTAAACATTTAAAATAAAAAGCTTTAAAAGCCTTTATATATATAGCTAAAAATATAAAAATTAAAGAGATTTTATATATAAAATATAAAGTATATATAAAAGCATATATAATAAAAATAATATTTAAAAAGACTTTTAAATAAAGCGCTTTAAAACTATTTTAAAAGATTTTTTAAGATTTTTTTAATTATAAAAAAGCTTATAATAACTTTTTATAAACTTTAGCAATTAAAAATAAGTATATAAAAATAATTTAGGCTTATTTATTTATATTAAAAATTAAAAAAAAGATATTTAATTATATAAAATAGTTTAAATAATAAGTATAATAATAATATAGATTATATATATATAAAATATATAGCAATAAAAATAAATTAGTAATTAAAAAAAAGTTTAAAACTAAGTACTAGCTTTAAGCTAAAAGTTAAAGCTTTAATTTAGAATTACTACTTTTATATATTAAAAAATCTATAAAAGCGTTAAAAAAGGTTAAAAAAAGCTTATTAAATAAAGTATTAAATTGTTAAAAAAAATAAAGCTTTTTAATAATTTTTAACTAAAAGTAATAAAAGCTGCTATATAGTTTTATAATATTAGCCTTTTAAAAGCTTATAATTTTTTTATGCTTTTTTATATATTTTATTATTAATTAATATAATATTACTATTAATATACTTTAAAATATATAAAAAAGCTAATAAATAATTTATATTTAAACTAAAGCAAAATATATACTTTTAAATATAAAGCTTACTTTTTAAAAAAAAAAAAATAAACTAAAAAAGAAAAGCAAGCTTATAAAATAAAGTACTAAGTATATATTAAGTATTTAGTAGGCTTTAAAGCTACTAATTTATACTAAATATAGATTTTTTAGCTAAAAAGAATAATTATAATAAAAGATATAAGATTTAATAAAAACTTTTACTATTTATTAAAGCAAAAAAAACTAGCTATTAAAATTAATATTTTATTAATTAATAAAATTAAAGTAATAAAAAAGGTACTAAAGGCTTTATTTAAAAATATTAATTTTTTAAAGCTTAAAGTATATAATTATAAAAATATTACTAATTAATCTAAAAATTTTAAAAATAGATTATATTTAATTAATAAACTTTTTAAAGATTTAATAAAAAAATAAAAATTAAGAGTAAATATATTAAATAATTTAGCAAAAGATTAAAATAATAATTATAATATTTAAAAGTATAAGCTTATAATTTTTTAAAAAACTTTAGAACTTATTAAGCCAAAAAATAAGCTTAAAAATAATTTTAACAAATAATAAAAAGTAATTAATAACTTGCCTAAATAGTATATAATACTAAAGATAAATAAAGCAATAATATATAATAAAATTAAAACATAGGTTTTTAAAAGATTTAAACAATTAATTAGCTAAAAAAAAATATATTAAAAAAGTTTATTTTTTAGCTAGTTATTTAAGCTAAAAAATCTATAAAAATAAGTAATACTTTTTAATAAGCTTTTTAAGCTAAAGAATTAAAAGAAAAAATAATCTAAAAGTTAAAAATAGTATAAGTAATTTAGTTTTTATTATAATAATTTATTTAAAAAATAAAATCAATTTATTAATAAATTATAATTAAAATAGTTTTTTAAAAATATATTTGCTAAATTAGCTAAAAGTAATATATTAAAAAAATAAAAAGTATTAAATATTTTATTTGGTATTTTTAGCAGTAATATATTATTAAAAAGCTAATAAAATTAAAATAAAGCTAACGTTTTAAATATATAGAAATAAACTGCTTAAAAATTCTTTAAAATATTAAAAAGATTTAACAAACTATTTATTTAAAGATTTTTTAAAAAAAAATGCTTTTAAAAAAATTAATAATATAAAAAAGCATAATATTATAAAAGTAATTTTAATTAAAAAAGCAAAGTTGGCTTTTTTTCCGTTAAAATAAAGTTTTATTTATAAATTAAATAAAGCTAGCTATTTAAACGTCTATAAAATAAAGCTAGTAGTTAGAAAAGATCTTTAGGCTAAATTAACGTTTTAATTTACTTATGTAGCTATATTTGCAGCTAAATTCTTTAAGTTTATAATAGCAATTGCTGCTTACTTTAATTTAAAAATAAAATAGTTTAATATAGTAGCAGCATTTTTAAATACTTTAAAATTAAAAAAAAAACTTATTATATACTTTTTGTTAAATAGTTTTTTATAAGTAAATAAAGCTATACTTTTTAATTAAGCGTTATATAGGTTTTAAAACTTTTTATTATTATAGTATTAAAAATTTATAAATATATTAAAAACTTTAAAAATAATCTCTTTAAAAAAAAAGCTTTATTTATTTTATTTTAAAGATTATTTAGTATTTTTAATATTTTATATAAATAACTTTTTAATAATATACTATTAAAATTATAAATAAAAAGCAAAAAAAATTATTTAAAAAATTAAAAGTGCTTATAAGTTTAAAAAATAAAAAGATATTTTTTATTTTTTAAAAATTAAAGTTATTAAAAATTATAAAAAAAAACTATTATATTATTATATAATTAGTATTTAAAAAAAATTGTAATAAAGTATAATTTTACTAATAATTTATAAATACTAATAATATTACTACTATATAAAAAGCTATAAAAATATTCTAAAAAAGCTATAAAAAGTTAAATTAAAATATATTAAAAATAAGTTACTTTTATATTATATTTAGTAGTAATATTCTATTTAAATAAAGCTTTTATAGTAGTAAAACTATTTTAGTTTTTTACTAATTTTAACTTAAAATACCTAGTATACGCTAAATAAGCAATATATTATTTATATAATTAAAAATATTTAAAGATTACTTTTAGTAAAAATAACCTAAAAATTTAAGCTTTACTAATAATAAAAGATATATTGTTTATAAATAATCTAAAAACTTATTAATTATTATATAAGCTTATTATAATGCTTTTTAAAAAAGCAATTATATAAAAAGCTATAAAATAGTTAACTATATTAACATTAATAATTAAAATAGAAATTAAAGTATTAAAGCTTATAGCAAAAAAAACTATAGTACTAAAAAAGATATTTAAAAAATTTATATTTAATTTTAAAAAAAATTAGATTATTTAGTTAAACAATAAGTAAGCAATTTAGCTAGTAGTAAAAGAAAATAAATAAATTAGTATTTAATTAAAATATTTAAATATTTAAAATATATAGTTTTGTTAAAAGCGTTAAAAAAGGTTTTTTAAAGTTATTTATTTACTTACTAATTAAATGCTAGCAGATAAATTTACAAAAAATTTTACTAAAGTTTAATTTAAGTATTTTAAAGCTCTAATTAATATATAAGATATATTATATATAATTACTTAATAATTATAGTTAGTAAAACTAATTAAACTTTTATTAAATAAGTTATATTTATTAAACTATAATTTTAATTAGTAAAATTATATTTTATAAAACTAATTAAATATAAATTAAAGTAATTATAATTTAAAAATTTTTTAGCATATTTTAATTTAATGTTTATTTAAACTTTATATATATAAAAAAAATACTAATTAAGTTTGCTATAGCAAAATATTACTAAAAAGTGCTTAATAGTATTATAAATAGTAGTAAACTTATTTTTAATAAAAAAAAGTTTAAAAATAACTTTAAAGGTAGTATAAATAGTAATATAAAGTTTAACTATATAAAACTTTAAATACTATAGCAGCAAATTTTTAATATTAAATAAAGTAAAAAATAAGTTTAAAAATAAATTATTGCTTATTAAAGCAAAAATAGCTAAAGTAAAAGCAAAAGTAAAAGCAAAAATAGCTATAGAAAAAGCGGTAATAAAAGTTATATACTATATAAAAAAACAATTCTAGCGCTTTTAGGTACTAGAATTTTATAAAATAAGGTTTAAAGTAAATAAAAACTTCTTTTTTTTTTTTTTTAAATTTTGCTGCTTTTAAAGCTAATAAAAAAAAAGGTTAAAAAAGTAGCTACTTTAGCTAAAGCGTTTTTATATAAAAAAATAACGCAGAAATAAAAAGCATTAAAAGTACTAATAATAAAAGCAGTAAAAGTAGCAGCAGTAGTAGTAGTAATAAAAGCAGCAGCAATAACTACAAAAAAAGTTTTTTTAAGCTATATAATTATATATACTATAATATACTAGTTATTAAAAGTAATTAATAGTTACTACTTATAAAATTAGCTAATTAAAATTACAAAAAAAAATAATTAATTTATTATATTTTTTTACTTTAAAGTTTTATTTATAATAATGTTTTTATAATAAAACTTTATAAATTAAAAAATAAAAGGTATAATATTTAGTAAACTAAATAATTAATTAAAAATAAAGTAAAAATTAAAAATGCTAATATATATAAGCTAATATAAATATTTAAATATATAATAAAAATAATAAGTATTACTACTTATAGTTTTAAAATACTTACTACTAAATTAACTTTAAAAAGCTAAATTTAAATAAGTAAAACAAAATATAGCTTATTATTACTAAGTAGTAGTTAAATAAAAATAAAGCTTGCTAAAGCAGCAAGTAAAAATATTTGCTTTTTTATTATAAATAAAAACTAAAGTTTTTAAAATAAAAATAAGTATAATAAATAAAATATAAGTAGTAGTTATAATAATAGCTATAAAGCATAAAAAAATAATAAATAATAAAATAAAAGTTTTATAAAAAAAACTAATTTAATTAAAAGCTATAATTGCTTATTTAAAAAATCTATTAAAAGTAAAAGCGTTAAAATAAATATTTTAAATAAAGCTAGATTAGTTAAAATAATTGTTTTAAAATTTTTTACTAAAATTAAAGTAAATATACTTACTAAAAATAAAAAAAATAAAAAATAGATTATAGCAGCAAAAAAAAAACTTTTGCTAAAAATTAAGTAATTAAAAGTACTAAAAAAGCAAATAATAATAAAGTAACAAACTTTAAAAAAGAAAATATAATTAAACTGCTAAAGAAAGCTTAATTAACTTTATTTTTAAAATAAACTTTATATTAATTTTAAGTAGCAGATAAGCTTTCTATTAAAAAGTTAAAAAAAAAAAAAGTAATTTAATTTAATAAAAATTAAACTATTATTTTTTTTTGTTTTAATAGTAGTATTTAAAGTATTATTTGCTTTATTAATAGTAATTATAATAACTTTAAAAGTTAAAGCAGCAGAAAAAGTAATATTATAAATACTAAATAAAATATTACTACTTTATAAAATTATTAATTATTATTACTTTAAGTAAGAAAAAAAATATAATTAATAAATAAAAAGCTATAAAAATAGCTATAAAAACTAATATAAACTTTATAAAAGCAATTATAAAAGCAACTAGAATTACTAGCTATATTATTATTATTATTAATAGTATAATTTAAAAAAAAGTTAGCTATAATTTAATTATAAAAAAAAGCTTTATAAAAATATATTATATATAAATAAAATCTTTAAAAAAAAAACTTA
>MU396979.1:0-11274 GCA_022578855.1 Nemania serpens | reverse complement strand
CATTATTAATATTTAGCTATAAACTATTTTATAAATATTATAATTATAATATTAAATAAATATTTAGTTAGCTTAAATAACTAAATATATATATATTATTTAAGCTTTTTTAGTACTATTTATTAAATTTATAAAGCTTTTTTTAAGTTAGCAATATTTACTTTTAATAAGTTTTTATACTTATAAATAATATATTAAGCTTAAAATAAACTTATAGTTTAAATATTAAGCTATTTTTATAATCTTTTTTTTAAATTTAAATTTATTATTATATTTAATTTAAATAAGCACTTTATATTATTTAATAATTTTTTTTTTAATAAATTTTTAAATTACTTTTAATATAGCATTTTTAAAAGCTTTAGCTTTTAAAAATTCTAAAAATTTATAGCAAGCTTTATAAATATATTTAAACTTATTCTATATAAATATAATTTATATATTAATAATTTATAAAACTAAAAGTTTTATTAAAATATTTTAGTTATACTTTTTGTTTTATTTTTTATTTTATAATTTTTAATATTAAAAGCATAATTTAATTACTTTATATATATTTTTATATAAGCTTTTTTAGTAATAAATTTAAAAAATTTGTTATATTATAAAAATTTTTTTTTATAAGTAAAGCTAATATATATTTTTTTAATTATTATTTTTTTTTATTTTTAAGTTTTTATTATATATTAAAGCTAGTTTTTACGATTTAATTGCTATTATAAGGTACTATATTATATAAAAAATTTAACTATTTATTTTTAAAATTTTTTTTTTTTTTTAGTACTTATAACTTATTATAGCATTATTTTATTTATTAAATATTAAATAACTTATTAATTTTAGTTTATTTAGTTTTATAAAAGTAATAATATTAGCTATTTTTAGGTATTATTAGCTATTTTTTTCTTATTTTAGCTAAATTTATTATTATTAGCTTTTATAATAGCAATATTTAGCTATAGCTTATTTTTATTTTTTTTATTTTTAGTAATTAAAGTTTAAAAAATAAATTATTAATTAGCTTTATTTAAGCTAAAAATTTAAATTGCTATTATATAAAGCTAAAAGTTAATAAACTTTTTAATATTGCTTTTTTATTTTTTATTAATTTTATTTAAAAGTTTTAATAGTTTTTTAAACAATTTATTTACTACTATATACTTTTTTTTAAATATATAATAAAAATTAAAATTAAATATTTTAATATAAGCTATTTATTTTATAAATATTATATAAAAAAGTATAAAAAAGCTATTATTAAGTTATATAATAAATATTTTAATATTTATTTTAAATTAAAAATATATTTTATATAAATAGTTTTAAAATTTATATAGTACTTTTATAACTTTAAAGTACTTTTTTTTAGTTATATTTTAGTTAAGCTTTATACTTTTTTAGCATTTTAATTTATATTTTGTTAGCTTAATTTTATTTTTAAATTTTTAATAAAAAATTGCTTTTTATTTTAGCTTTAAAGTATTAACTTTAAGCCAAATTAGGCTTTTTTTATAATTAAATATTATAAATAAACAAGTATAAATTAAACTATTTTTTAATTAAACTATAACTTATAATTAAGGCTTTTTAAATATAAACTTTTACTTTTTATATAATAAAATTATTAAAAATAAAACAATAATTATATAGCTTTTAATTTAAATATAATAATAAACTATATTTACAGTATGCAAAAAAAGAGTATAAGGCTTTTTTTGCTTTATAAAATAAATTAAACTTAACATAGTAATAAATTATTACTTTAAAAAACATTTATACTTTTATTAAATTTTAGTAAAGTTTTTATTTTTATATTTTAATAACTTTAGCTTTAATTAGTTATTAGTTATAAATACTATATATATAGTTTATAATTTTAGTAAACATTTTATATTATTTGTTTTTAATACTACTATTAGTTAAATTTAATAGCTTAAAATTAAATAGTATAATATTAATATTTTTAATATATTTTATTATAAATTGCTTTATTTTTAAAGCAATTTTCTAATTTTTATATTTTATAGCTAAACTTTTAATTATAACATTATTAAAAAAAAGTTTATACTTTTTTAGCAAAATATTATATAATACTTTAGATAGCATTTAGAAAAATTAAACAACTAAATTTATATATTTTTAAAATAATATAGTTATTTAAAAAAGATTTATTAATATTATAAAAGCTATTATTACTTTATTATAAATAAATAAAAAAACTTAATTATAATTGGAAAATAAATTTATTATAAAAAGTATTTTATATATAATATATTTTTTAGCAAATTTATTATAACTTTATAGTAGGCCTATATTTTTAATAAAAATTTTATTTAACTTAATAGCTAAATTAATTAATTAAAAGCCTTTATTAGGTTTTTTAATAATAAATTAGATATTTTAGTATAAAAAATAGGCTTTTTTTTAAAATACTATTTTTAAGTTATATTTAAAGCATTTTTATTACTTTTTTTTTAATAAGCTAAAAATTAAAATATTTTTTACTTGTTATACTTTATAAAGTACTATTTTAATTTTATATAATAGTATAATTTTATTGTTTAGTTTTTTTATTTTGCTAAAATTTTATGCTAGTACTATTTTTTTTTTAAATAATACTTTAAATAATACTACTTTTTTTAAATTAATAAGCTTTATTTTTTTTAAATCTTTAATAATTATTTTTAATTTTTTTGCTATTAGTTTTATTTTTTTAAGCTTTTTGCTAATTTATAGCTAAATATTAGCATAAATTTTATTTTAGGCCGCTTTTTTTACTTAGTAGTTGTTAGATATTTTTTCTTTTTAAGTAAGCTTTTTTTAATTAAATGTTTTAAAAAGTATAATTTTATTAAAAAAAATATTATTTTATAAATTAATTTTTTAGCCTTATTTTTATATATTATATTAATAAACACTATATAGCTGTTTTTTTAAGCATATTATTAATATATAAAGTTATTAATTTTATTTTAAATAAGCTATTTATTTTTTATATTTTAAAGTATATTTTATATTACAACTTTTATTACATTTATAAATTAGCTATTTATAAAAACTGCTTTTACTTTTTTATTATTATTAAGCTTTAATTTTTTTATAAAGATTTTATAAATTAATTTAACATTTTTTTTATTTTTTAAATTGCTATTATTAGTTAAAAGGTTTAGTATTAAAGGTAAATTATAAATATTTATTAAAATTTTATTTCTTTAAAAGTAATAAGCTGAAATACTAGCTGCTTTAAATTTTTAAAAATTTTATTAATTTATTGTTTTTATAAGTTATTATTTAAGTTTAAGTATAAAAAACCTTTTGTTACTATTTATTTAACCTTTTAATTTGCAAATAATATTTAGTTTTTTAATAAATTAATAATTTTAAATAGGTTTATATTTAGTAACTCTTTTACTATTAATATAAAAATAGAAATTCTTATTTTTTTAAATTTTATATTATATATAAAGTAACTATTGCTATAATATAAAAATATTTAAGTTTTTATAACAAAGTTTATATTTAATAATAATAAAAATATAGCTAATTTATAGTTTATTATATATAATAGTAAATTAATAAACTTTTTTATAAGCTAAATATTAGTTTTAACTACTTTATTATATATAATTTTATATTTTAAACTTATAAATTCTTTTTAGTATAACTTAGTTTACTATATAAAAATACTATATTTTTAAATATAATTGCTAATTAAAATGCTTAATTATGCACTAATATTAATAATTTTTATAATTAGCTTATTAATACTACTATAGCTAATAATAATTATAATTTTTAAATATAATTTAATATAGTTTTATATATTTTTTAATACTATTAATATTATAAAAATTTAAAAAATAAGCAGCTTTTAATACTATTTTTTTTAAATATAGAATTAAACTATTATAATATTAAAAGTCTGCTTATTAAATACTTTTTTACTAAAATAGAAAATATTGTTAAAGCTTATTCTAATTATGTTGCTTTTTTTAACCTTAGTATTTTTAATTATCTTGCTAACTTATTAAATAAATTTTTTTTTAAAACTTAAAGTATTTTTAATAAGGTTTTTAATAGTAATATTAGCTTTTTTGTTTAATAGTTTGCCTACTTTTTTTACTAAGCTTTTTTACTTTTAGTTTATACTTAATATAGTATACCTAGAAATATAATTATAATACTATTATTTAGTAGTAATTAAGTCCGTAAAAGAAGATATAAATTTTATAAAAGTAGCTTGCAAGGCCTGCTTTTAAGGTAAAGCCTAAGGCTTTACCTTATTTAATTTATAATTAATACTACTAATAAGGGTACCCCTTATTAGTACGTATTAAATGCTGTAGCATATATAAAAAGTTATTAACTTTAATAAGTTAACGAAGTTATAAAAAAGCTAATTTATAAGCACTTTACGTAGTTTGCCTTACTTTTAACTAATTATTAGTTTATTAGGTATTTTAACCTTTAGTATTTCCTGCCTACTTTTCTATCTCTGCTAATATTCTTTTACTAATTTGGTTAAATTATATAATTGTTACTTTAATTACTACTAGTTGTTTTTATAGCTATACCTTTTTTATTTAACTAAATACTTAAACCTAGTTTTAGAATAGTTAAGCTAATGCTTAAAAATAATCTTAATTTTAAAGAAATTTTTAGCTTTATTAAAGTTCTTTTAATTATCTTTAATAAGTCTAAGTAGTAGCATAAAACAATAAAATAGGTCTTTTTTTTATATACTAAGAAATAGGTATACAATAAATATTACTAAATATATATTAAAAGTATTAAGTAGGTTTAATTTATAAGTTAATTATTTAATATAACGTTTAACCTTTTATAAACTAACCTTTTATTAAAAATACTTTTTTAAAAGTTTATTTAATAAATAGTAACTAGTATAAAAATATAAATAAACTTTATTTTTAATATTAAATTCTATTAACTTATATTTTTTATTATAATACTATTTAACTTTAGCTATAGCAAAATCTATAGCTAGCTTTATATTCTTATGTAAATACTTTTATATAAAGCAAAAATTTTTGTACTACTTAATTAGTTAAATAATAATACTATTAAAACTAAGTAATTAAAATTTAAACAATTATTTATAAGTAAAAGATTTAATTAAGTTAAAATATGCTTAATTAAAGTTTTATTATAAAAAAGATAATATATTAACCTAATTAAGCTTAAAGTATATAAAAGTATAATAATAAATAGTAATTTTTATTATTTAGTTTTTATATTTAAATAAATTATTACTTTAGAAATAATAAGCTATAATTATAAGTAATTATACTTTAAATAAGTTTTATAATTTTTTTTAAAAAGCTAATATAAATTTATAATTGCAATTTAAAATAATACTGCTTAGTATACCTTAGTTTAATAAAAAAAGTTAGTATAATAAAACTAATGCTTAATTTTTAGCTATATAAGTTTTATAACTAAAGATTAATAAGGTTTATTTACTAATAGTATATAAAATAAATATAAAAGTATTATAATAAAAATAACTATTTAATTACTATAAAATATTTATAAAAGATACTTTAAATAATTTAATAATAAAGTTAATATAAATAGTTTTTATAAGTTTAAAGTTTTTTAGCTAAATTAAGGTATAATTTCTATATAGTTTATTATAGCTAATATTATATACTTTATAACTATTATAATACTTTAAATATTAAAGAACTTTTTAGGTTTTTTTAGTAATAAAATAAAGCTTTAATTTCTATATTATATACTTTTTGCTAAAATAATATTTATTATTATAAGTTATATTAAAAAACTTATCTATTTATATATTTAAAATATATAGCTTATATTTATTTTTATAGTTTATATTATAAAATAATTAATTAATAATTACAAAAGAATAGCTAAGCTTTAAAAAATTAATAACGTTTTTATTATTATTATAAAATATTTTAAAGATTTTTTAATATTTTAAGTCTTTATTATAGTTTGTTATAATTTTATTATAAATGGTTTTATTTATAATAGCTATTATTACTTTAGCATTAAAATTAAATATTATAACTTAAATTTTGTTTAAAATAGGTTTTTTATTAGTATATTATATCTTTTTGTTTATATTTTTTAAGTTTATAATATTACTAAAACAGCTAAAAGCATTAAATATAAAGTTAAAATAACTTAAAAAATAATATACTTAAAATTTATACTATAATAAATAAATTAATATATTAATAAGCTATTTATTAGCCTAATTTATAAATCCGGTATTAAGGTTAGTTTAGTTTAAAAATTTTTTAGTAGCTAAATAATCAGTTAAAATAATAATAAAGCTATAAAATATCTTTATAGTTATTTATAAATACTTAGCTGCTTAAATAATATAAATAACTTCTAGCTTAAAAAAGCTATACTAAAGTTTAGCTTAAAATAATAAATAGCTTAAAAATATAATAAAAAATATTTAAATACTAAGTATAATAGCACTAAGTTTTTAAATATATTTATTTTTAAAATAAAATATTATTACTTTAAAATTTTGCTTAAAAAAGCTATTAATTTATATAAATAAGGTTTTAATTAAGTTATAATAATTAAAAAAGGTATAACTAGTAATAAAAGCTTATACTGTTTAAAAAAAAGCTTTTTTATTATTAATTAAAAAGAAATATATTAAATAATAGTAAGCTTAATATTTACTAAAATTATTAAAAATAAGCTATTTTATAATATAACTTTTGTTTAAAAATACAATTTTATAGCTTTAAAGTAGTTTAATATACTATATATAGTAGAAAAAAAAGCTATAAAAAAATCTTATTATACTTATATATTATTTTAAAGCTTTAAAAAAATTAAGAAATTTTAAGTTATAAAAAGTAGCTAGCTTTTTTTTTATTATAAATATATTAAAAGTATTTATTTAAAAGCTAAAAAGTTTAACAAAAAAATATATAATAAAAAATTTCTTTAAAAATAATAATATATATTTTCTATAAAATATTTTAAAAATAGTATAAAAGTAAGCTAAATAATCTTTTTTTATATTTAAAAAAATTACAATATTGTTAATAAAAGTATAATAATACTGCTTATAAAAATAAAGTAAATTATTTATAAAATATTAAATATATATAAAGAAATTTTTAAAACTTATTAGTATAATTATTAACTTTTTAAGTTTATATAAACTAAAAATAGTAAATTTATTATAATAGTTTAAATAAACTATAAATTAGTAAAAAAAAGCAATAATATTTATAACTATTATATAAGGCTTTTTTTTAATTAATAAAATAACTTTTAATTATAAAAGCAAAAAATAATTATTTAGTACTACTACTTTATTTAGCATATATAAATTTATAATAAATTTAAACTTAATTTTGCTTTTTTTTTATAGTTATATTATAAAAATAAAATATACTTAAAATATTGGTTTAATAGCTTACTTTATTTGTTTTTGCTTATATAATTTATTAAAAACTATATTTACTACTTTTTGGTTTTTTAGGCTTAAAAAATAAAACTTAAAATTTAATTTAATTTTTTATTAATTATTAATTAACAGGATTTTTATTTATTTATTTTTAAATATATTAATAATATTTTAGTTTTTTTAAATTTTAAATATTTTATTAAATAGTTTAAAAATCTTTTTAGCTATAATATTACTGCTTATATAAATTAACTACTTTTTTAACGCTATAACTTTATTAACTTTTATAAGTTTTTTAATATTTAGTATAAAAAGAATTTTAATAATATAAAGCTTAAACTTATTAAAAATATTTAAAAGCTAAAAAAACTTAGCAATATTAAGTAGTAGTTTCTTTAGCGCTATATTTATAATATATTTAGTAGTTTTAAAAAATATATTATATTTATATATATATTTAATATTTTTATAAATCTTGCTACTAATAGTATTAATTAAGCTTTTAGACTTGTTATACTATTTAAATATATTTATTATATTAGTAAATTTAATAATATTTAAAATAAAGGCTTAAAAAAACATACTTTTTATTTTTTTAAAATATTAATTATTTTAGCATAATTTATTATATTTAATAAATTATTTATAATAAAAAGCATATTTATAATAATTAACTTTATTATAAAAGTTATTTTAATTATTTAATTAATATAAAAAGTAACTAAAAGCTAAAAGTTATTAATAAAGTAAATGCTTATTAAAATAGCAGTTAAATTTATATTATTTATTATTGCTTAAATAGCAAGATTAATTATACTAGAAATTCTTGTTATATTAGCTATAGTAATACTTATAGCAAATATTACTACAGCTAGTAAAAACTTCTAAATACTTTTTATTTACTTATTTAAATAGTTATTTTTTTTAATTATATTTAATTATATATTTTTAAAAATTGTTTTAAGTTTAGCTAAAAAATTAGCTATAATAACTAATCTTAGTATAATAAATTAAACAAATACTATTATACTATTTTTTTAAAATAGCTTAAAAGTAAAGTTTTTATTAGTAAGTAAAAGTTTATATTACGCTAGTACTATAATTAAAGTACTTAAAGCAATTATAATTTCTTTAAATAAAGTTACTTTTTGTATATAAAAATAAGTTTTAAAAAAAATCTAAAATAAAGCTTTAAAGTTATTATTATTAGCAAAAATAATCTTACTTTTAAAATAATCGATTATTGCTCCTTTAAAGTCTAAAAAGCTATTTTTTAACAAAATTTTAAAAAAAATGTCTTTTTTTATAACCTAGCTTAATTTTTTAACTTTAAATAAAACAAAAAATCCATACTAATTAAAACCTAAAATAAATAAAATAAATCTAGTATATTTTATATAATAAATATATCTTTTGCTAATACTTAAAATTTTTTTAATATAAAGCTTAATTATATATTTAACTTTAGTTAAATATTTTTATAAAATTAAGGTTTAAAATGCGCTAGTATTAGTATATATTATTAGATTTTTACTTTTAAATTTAATATAAATAATAACTTATAAGTATAAATAACTACTATTTTTAATTTTAATAACCTTTTCTAAGTTATAAAATCTAATAAGCGCTTTATATAACTATAGTAAAATATAATTCTTTTTATAACCTATATTTTTATTTTTTATTGCTACAAAAGCTAAATTTAACTTTAAAAATAGCAAGAAAAGCTATTTAAAGTTTATAATATAATACTTAAAGTAGCAAAATAGTTTATTCTATATTAAAAAAAAAATCTAATATTGCTTATATATACAAATAATAAAATATATTAAAGGTATACTTTTAACTTATTTAAAAACATTTTTAATATACTATTTAATATACTAATCTTTTTTATATAATAAATCAAAAGTTTTTTTATAATATTTATATATAGTACTACAATTTACTATAATATAAGCGTTATTGCTTTTTCTTAAGTTAAATAATAAAAAAGAAAAGTTAATTAAAAAAACAAAAAAAATTAGAAATTAAAATTGTTTTTTAATATTAGATTTATACTTTATAAAATTAGCATAATTTTAGTCCTTTTAGTACTTGCCGTATTTATTATAGCATTAATTATAGCTGTTTTTATAATTATAGCCTTTTTATTTTTATAAAAGTTTATTTTTTTTCTTATATTTGTTAGCTTTATTTATTTTATACTTATTTAACTTATATTTATTAGGTTTATATTTATTTAACAAATATTTCTATTTATTATTTTTATTATATTTAAGGAAGCAAAATTATTATTTTTATTATAACTTTTTTAAACTAATAAAATACTTTTATTAAGCAGCTAATATAAAAAGTAGTT
This sequence comes from Nemania serpens, assembly GCA_022578855.1. Lineage (NCBI taxonomy): Eukaryota > Fungi > Ascomycota > Sordariomycetes > Xylariales > Xylariaceae > Nemania > Nemania serpens. The sequence goes on along the minus strand of MU396979.1, from coordinate 1,483 downwards.
TAATTTTAAAAATATATATTATATACTACTTTAAAATTTTTATAGTTTTTAAAGCTTAAAAATATTACTTAATATTAAAATTTATTTAGAATTAAATAGTAGTTATAATATTATACTAATTTTTATTCTTTTTATTAAAAGTTTTTATAGCTTTTATATACTTTAGCTTTTGTTAAATAAAGTTAATTATTATAGCTTTATTTTTAAATATATATTTTAATATAAAATATTTCTTATTAAACTTATTTGTTGCTATAAAAGCTTATATAATAAAACAATTAATTAGTTTTTTTAAAATATTGTTTAAACTTTTTTTTTAAAGTATTTAATAAGTATTTATTATAAGTTTATTATTTTACTATTTAATTGCTAGTTTAGCTAATAATATTTAAAATAAAAAAAGTATTTATTATTAATTTGCTGCTACAGTAGCTATATTTTTTAAAAAAGACTTAATATACTTAATAAAATAAAATATATTAGTAAATATTAGCTTATTACTTTTAGTAATTATATTTATATTGTTTTTATTTTTTTAATTAAAGTTAAATATACTAATATTAAACTATTTAAAATGTTTTAATTTACTTAATAAAGCATTAAATTTTATTAATATACTACTAAGTAATTTTTTTTTTTTTAAAAGTAATAGTAGTAGTAATATATTTTTTTGCTAGTATTAATACTATTAATATAAATTTAATAGTTTTAAAAGCTTTAATAGTTTTTTTAGCTATTTAAGCAGTCTTTTTAAAAGTTTAAATAATAGTTTTAGCAAAAGCTTAAAAAGTAGTACTTTAAAATTCTAAAATATATATACTAACAAATTATTGCTATTGCTTTTATTATTTTTATTATTAAAGTTATTACTTTATATAATAACTTATTAATATTAATAAATACTAAAATAATAATAATAAAAATAACCTTATACTTTATAAGCTTTATTAAATTAGTATAATATTAGATATTATAATAAGCTATTATAATAAAGTTATTTTAGTTTAAATAAATATTTTATTATTAAAGTTATATTTTTAAAATATATTTTTAGTACTTATTTTAGCTATAGTATCTAAAATTATAACATTTATAAAAATAATACCTTATATATTAAGCTATATATTAAAGCTTAAAATATTAGCTATTATATAGCTTATAGCAATAGTATTTATATATATTATATAAATAGATTTAGTATTTAAAGCTAATTTAAATAATAATTACTAGCTTATAATATATATTAACTAAATTTAAATATAAGTACTAATAATACTTTAAATATAAGTTAAGTATATTTAAGTGCTAATTTAGCTATAAAGCTTATTTAATTTAAAGCTAGTTTAAAAAATATATTAATATTTTAATAAAATTTAAAAATAGGTAAATTATTTAAACTTAAAAATAAGTATAACTAAATTGCTTTTAATTTTTAACTTTTAAGTTTATTAAACTATAGCTTTAAGTTTAATAGAAAATATAG
>MU396978.1:0-11306 GCA_022578855.1 Nemania serpens | reverse complement strand
TAATTATATTTATAAGCTTTAAATTTTAAATTTTTATTAACTTTTTAATTATTATTATTTAAAATTATAATACTATTTTTAAATTTAGCTATAAATTTAATTATTTAATTATAAGCTATAAAAATAGCTATAATTATTTAAGCAATAATATAAAAAAGCTTTATTAAAACTAACATAAATAATATTTTTAATATTATTAAATTTATTATAAATAAAAACTTTATATATAATTAGAAATTTTAAATAATTATTTATTTTAATTTTAAATTTTTTTTTATAGTAAAAAAAATATATTGCTTTATATTAAGTTGTTAAATTAAGTTTAATTTATTTTATAAAGCAAAAAAAAGCCTTATACTTTCTTTTTATATACTCTAAATATAATATAGTTATTTAAATATAGTTTGCAAAAAAAAAAGCAAAAATAGTAAAAATAGCAAGCTAAAGCTAAAGCGTTTATATTGCTTATAAAAGGTGCTATTACAAAGTTTAAAGCAAAAAAGTTATACTAAAACTTTAATAAAAGCTATATATACTTAGGCATAAAAGTAGATATAAAAGTTAAAATTTTTATATAGCAAAAGGCTTATCTGTCTTTTTTACTAATTACTTTAACTATTTTAACTACTCTAATTACTCTGACTATTTTTTTTATTAAAAATAACTTAAATATTTATAATTAAAAGTAATATTAATAAATAATCTAGCTTTTAAAAAAGCAATTATAGAATTGCTAAAAATAGTAAAAATAGAAAATATTTTTGTTGCTAATTTAACAAACTTATAAAAGATTTACCTTTTAAAAATATATTATTTAGCTTATTTAAACAATAAATCTAAAAAAAAAGAAAAAGTAGCTAAGCTATTATAAGTTATATAAACAAACTTTAAAAAGCTTAAAACTTATAGCTATAATATTTATTATTTATATAAAAATAATATAGCTAATAATTATATAAAAACTTTATTAATTATATAAAAGCTATTATAAAGCTTTATATAATAATATAGCTATTAAAAAACTTAGTAGTAAGTAATAAATATAGCAAAAGCAAAAAGCAAAAGGTAAAACTTATATTAACTTATTTAAAATAGATAATTTAGCAGCAAAATTAGGAATTAGCAATAGAATTAAAAATCAGCGGCAGCAAATCGGCAAAAAGTAGCCAAAAATATATTACTAAAATAAAACATAGTATCTAAGTCTTCTTAGATATAGTAAATAGGCTAAAGCTTAAATATATTACTTTAAGTAGCAATATTTATTAGCAAAATATTTATTTATTTATTATATTAATTAAATAGTATATTTAAAACTTTATTAAAAAAACTATTATTTAAAATAATTTATTTTAGATTTTTTATTAAAAAGCTTAAATTTAATATATTAGCATTTTAAATAATGCTATTAAAATTATTATAAAAGCTATATTATAAATAATATTTCTTATAAATAATAATATTTTATATATTGTTTTATAAAACAGTATTTTTATTTATAGGTATTTTTAGTAAATATTGTTTTATAAATACTATTTTAGTAAATATAGTTTTAAGAAAAATTAAGCACTTTATAACCTTTATTAAAAGATTTACTAAATAGATTTTTATATAAATTTATTTTATAGTATTAGTAATACCTTTTTTTGCTATAAGAAAAAACTATATTATCAATATAAAAATAAAATATTAAAGTAATATTAGCTATTATTAATATATAATAAAATTAAAGCTTTAGCTTATTATTATATTTAAAAAGACTTAAATACTATGTTTTATTTTAGTAATATATTTTTAGCTACTTTTTGCTAATTTATTGCCGCTAAATTTTAATTTTATTACTAAATTCTAATTTTACTGCTAAGCTACTTATTTTAAATAAGTTAATATAAGCTTTTCTATTTGCTTTTTATTTTTACTATATTTATTATTTATTACTAAGTTTTTTAATAGCTATAGCTACGTTATTATATAAAGTTTTATAATAGCTTTTAAATTATTAATAAAGCTTTTATATATTTATTAGCTATACTTTTTCTGCTTAAATAAGCTTTAAAGCTATTTTTATTTTAAAAGTTTATTAAATTTATTTATATAATTTATAATAATTTATTAATTTTATAAATATTTAATTATTAGTTATTTAGATAAGCTAAACAATATATATTAAATAAATATATATATATTTAATAGTTATTAAATAGTTAATATTAATATTATTTATTTTTAAACGCTTTAAAAAATATAAAATAGCTACTTTAAGTATTAGGTTATATATAAGCATTATATTTAATTATTAATATAAATGTTTAAATATAAATAATCTAATATTTAAGTTATTTTTAGTAAAAAAAAATAGTTAAAATAGTTAGTATAATTAATATAATTAGTAAAAAAGATAAATAAGCCTTTTACTATTTAGAATTTTTAACTTCTTTATTTATTTTTATAAATATATAGCTTCTATTAAAGTTTAATTTAACTTTTTTGCTTTAAACCTTATAATAGCACCTTTTATAGGTAGTACTTTAGCTTTAGCCTGCTATTTTTACTATTTTTGCTTTTTTTATTTTTATAAACTATATTTAAATAATTATATTAATATTACTATTTATTCAGTATTATATTTACAGAATATAAAAAGAAAATATAAGGCTTTTTTTACTTTATAAAATAAATTAAACTTAATATATAAAAAAATTAAAAATTAAAACTTTTTTTTAATTTAATAAAAAAAAAATAAGTATTTAATATCTTTTAAATATAACTTATTAATATTAGGTATTTAATTTAATAAAATTAAAAAGAGATTTTATTTATTAAGTTAAATATAGTTTAAAAAAAAAAAAATAATAAATATAATTTTATTAACTTTAATAAAGATATAATATTTTATTACTAAATTAAAACTATTTAAATTAGTTTAATTTTATTATTAATTAAAAATATAAATCTAATTATATGTATTTTTAGTAATTGTTTTTATAAATTATTATAATATTTAAAGTATTATTAATTAAATAAACCTATAGTTTATTAATATTATAAAATTGAATTTAAAGTTAATAACTACTTTTATATACTTTTTTAATGCAAATTATATTTAAATAACTATATTAATATTACCGTTTATTTAATATTATATTTATAGTATATAAAAAGAGAGTATAAGGCCTTTTTTGCTTTATAAAATAAATTAAACTTAATATATACTTTTTTAATTTAATTTTAATATTTATTATATTTTAAGTTACTTTAATTTTATACTTAATATTTTTTTTAAATTATTTATAGTTTAAATACTATAAATAAAGCTATATATAAAAATATAAACCAAAAAAATTCTTAAAAAAATTATAAAAAACTTTAGTTATAATATAAATATTTTTAAAGGTTATATAATTTTGATTCCTTTATCTACCTTTGTGTGTATGCGGCTTCTGTTAAAGTTTTGGCGTAACTTTTTTGCTTTAAACCTTGCGATAGCACCTCTTACAGGCGGCGCTCCAGCTTTAGCCTGCCATTTTTACTGTTTTTGCTTTTTTTTTTACAAACTATATTTAAATAACCATATTAATATTACCGTCTATCTAGTATTATATTTATAGTATATAAAAAGAGAGTATAAGGCTTTTTTGCTTTATAAAAATAGATTAAACTTAATATAAAGGTTATATAAACAATTTTTGCTATATTATTAAAACTAAAATTTAAACTAATAATAATTAAAAAAACAAATTTATTTATAGCTATAAAAATAATAAGCCATTTATTAATATTATTATAAAAAATTTAAATATAAAGTATTAATAAATAACTTTAAAATAAAATATAAAATATTTATAGCTTTTTTTATAAGCTTTAACTTATTTACTATATTTAAGAAGATTTAAATACTGTGTTTTATTTTAGTAATATATTTTTAGCTACTTTTTGCTAATTTGTTAGCTATTGCTAATTCTTAATTCTGCTGCTAAGCTGCTTATTCTAGGCAAGTTAATATAAGTTTTACCTTTTGCTTTTTGCTTTTGCTATATTTATTGCCTACTACTAAGTTTTTTAATAACTGCATTTTTATATAAAGCTTTATAATAGCTTTTAGGCTATTAATAAAGCTTTTATATATTTATTAGCTATACTTTTTTTGCTTAAATAAGCTTTAAAGCTATTTTTGTTTTAAAGGTTTATTAGATTTATTTATATAATTCGTAATACTTTATTAATTTTATAAATATTTAATTATTAGTTATATAAATAAGCTAAATAATATATATTTAATAGCTATTAAGCGGTTAATATTAATATTATTTATTTTTAAACGCTTTAAAAACTATAAAATAGCTGCTTTAAGTATTAGATTATATTTAAGCATTATAATTAATTATTAGTATTTAAATTGTTTTTATAGTTAAAGTAGTTAATATAATTAGTATAATTGGTAAAAAAAGATAAGCTTTTTGCTGTAATTTTTAACTCCTTTATCTATATTTATATATATCTAGCTTTTGTTAAAGTTTTAGTATAACTTTTTTAGTAGCTTTAAATTTTGCGATAGTATTTTTTATAGGTAGTACTTTTGCTTTAGCCTGCTATTTTTACTATTTTTGCTTTTCATTTTTTATAAACTATATATAAATAACTATATTAATATTATCGTTTATCTAGTATTATATTTACAGTATATAAAAAAAGAATATTAGGCTTTTTTGCTTTATAAAATAAATTAAACTTAATATAGCTTTTTTTATAAGTTATAAACTAATACTTTTTTATATTTTATTTATTAAAATAATAAAAAGCAGCTCTATATTTTAAAAACTTATTATTAAAATATATTTAAAATAGCTTATAATAATATTTATTATTTTAAGCTTAAGTAAATACTATATAAGCTTTAAAACTTTACTATTTATAATAAATTTAAATAGATTTTTAAGTATATAAAATACTATTTTTAATATATTAAATATATAATTAATAAATATAAAACTATTAGTAAATTAAAACTTATTTATAAACTAGTAATTCTTTATATATATTAACTATAAACTTTATTATTAATATATTTAAAGTATTATTAAAAAATATATATATATTAATATATAGGCTTTGGCTTATTTACTATGTTTAAGGAGACTTAGATACTATGTCTTATTTTGGTAATATGTTCTTAGCTATTTTTTGCTGATTTGCTGCCGCTAATTCCTGATTTTATCGCCAATTTCTAATTCTACTGCCAAGCTACCTATTCTAGCCTTATCTTTTGCCTTTTGCTCTTGCTATATCTATTGCCTACTACTAAGTTTTTTAATAGCTATATTACTATATAAAACTTTATAACAGCTTTTATATAATTAATAAAGCTTTTATATATTTGTTAGCTATATTATTTTTATATAAATAATAAATATTATAGCTATAAGCTTTAAGCTTTTTAAGGTTTGTTTATATAACTTATAATAGCTTAGCTATTTTTTCTTTTTTTTAAAATTTATTGTTTAAATAAGCTAAATAATATATTTTTAAAAAATAGATCTTTTATATGTCTATTAAATTAGTAATAAAGATATTTTCTATTTTTACTACTTTTAGTAATTATATAATTGCTTTTTTAAAAGCTAGATTATCTATTAGTATTATTTTTAATTATAGGTTAGTTAGAATAGTTAGAATAGTTAAAGTAGTTAGAGTAGTTAGTAAAAAAAATAGATAAGCCTTTTGCTATATAGAATTTTTGACTTCTTTATTTATTTTTGTGTATATATAGCTTCTGTTAAGGTTTTAGCGTAACTTTTTTAGTAGCTTTAAATTTTGCGATAGTACCTTTTATAGGTAATGTAGGCGCCTTAGCTTTAGCCTGCCATTTTTACTATTTTTGCTTTTTTTTTTATAAACTATATTTAAATAACCGTATTAATATTACCGTTTATTCAGTATTATATTTATAGTATATAAAAAGAGAGTATAAGGCTTTTTTTGCTTTATAAAATGAATTAAACTTAATATATATTAATATATAATATAAGTTTATTAATAATATAAGCTTATTAATAGCTTTTTTATACTTTTATATGTGTTTTTATTTTTTTTTTATTATATAATAACTAATAATGCCTTTATTAAAAAAGAAAAATTATATAGCTTATATTTTAAGCTTTTATAAAAAATTAAAAATTAATAATTATTTATATAGCTAAAATATATAATATCTTTTATATAACTTTATAGAACTGCTAGCTTAGTTTATAACTACGATAATATATATATGCTTTATTATATAAATTAATTAAACTAAAAAAAAAACTATTATATAAATCTAATAAATCTAATTTTACAACTGTTTTTACTTTAGTTAAGTAATATTAAAAATATAGTTAATTTTTTATATATATATACAATATAACTATAGTTAGCATTAATTAAGCTTTAAACTTTATATAATAATAATTTAATTTTTATATCCATTTTTATTAAAAAATTAATTACTAATAAGTTTTTTATAAAAATCTTAATATATATTAAAAGTAGTATATGTTTATTTAACTAATAATAAATTTGTTTTAGTATTATTAAAAAAGATATTTATAATTTTAATAAAACTAGCTTTATAATAAATAAAATATTATTTAAAATAATTGTTATAACTTTTAATTAATATAAAAAACTCAAGTTTATATATATAAGCAATTAAAAATAGTTATTTATAATTTAAAGTATTAAATTTTATAGCTATATAGTCTTTTTATATATTATTTTTGTAAACAAAAATTATTTTTTATTTTAGTATAAAAATAAGAAATTGTTATTTATTATAATAATAAAAAATAGCTAAATAATAAATAAATAAAGTTTTAATTAGATTTAATATTTTAATAAATATATTATATATTAAGTTTAATTTATTTTATAAAGTAAAAAAGCCTTATACTTTCTTTTTATATACTATAAATATAATACTGAATAAACGGTAATATTAATATAGTTATTTAAATATGGTTTATAAAAAAAAAAAATGCAAAAATAATAAAAATAGCAGGCCAAAGCTGAGGCACCGCCTATAAAAGGTGCTATTACAAGATTTAAAGCAAAAAAGTTATGCTAAAACTTTAATAAAAGCTATATATACTTAGGCATAAAAGTAGATAAAAAAGTCAAAAATTTTATATAGCAAAAGGCTTATCTATCTTTTTTATTAATTATACTAACTATTTTAACTACTTTAACTAACTTATAATTAAAAGTAATACTAATAAATAACCTAACTTTTAAAAAAGTAATTATATAACTGCTAAAAATAGTAAAAATAGAAAATACTTTTATTGCTAACTTAATAAACTTATAAAGGATCTACCTTTTAAAAATATATTACTTAGCTTATTTAAACAATAAATTTTAAAAAAAAGAAAAAGTAACTAAGTTACTATAGATTATATAAACAGATTTTAAAAAGCTTAAAGCTTATAACTATAATATTTATTATTTATATAAAGACAATATAGCTAACAAATATATAAAAGCTTTATTAATTATATAAAAGCTATTATAAAGCTTTATATAATAATATAGCTAGTTAATATAAGGCTTTCTTTCTGTTACTGTAGCCAGAAATAAAGCAGTCGTAGGTAGCAAAAGAAAAAGAAATACTTAAAAAAAGAAAAAAAAAAAAAAAATAAAACAAACCTGTCGAAAAACTCAGTAGCAGGCAATAGATATAGCAAAAGCAAAAAGCAAAAAGTAAGGCTTATATTAACTTGCCTAGAATAGGTAGCTTGGCGGCAAAATTAGGAATCGGCAACAGAATCAGAAATTAGCAGCAACAAATTAGCAAAAAGTAGCCAAAAACATATTACTAAAATAAGATACAGTATTTAAGTCTTCTTAGACACAGTAAATAAGCCAAAGCCTAAATATATTATATATTATATAAAAAGTATTTTTTGCTTATTAATTTTTAAAAGCTATAAAAGCTACTATTTTATTTAATTTAAGTTATATACTAAAAATTATAATATTATTACTTTTTATATGCTTTTTTATTTATTATATTATTTTTAGCTTTTTAATATTTGTTATTTTAGCTTATTAAAACTTATATATGCAAAATAAATTAATAAATTAGCATAAATATATATTATATATATTTTTAAGAAATAGTTTTTTTAGCATTTTTTTAGCATATAAAGGTTTATATTAAATCTTAATTCATTTTATAAAGCATAAAAATCCTTATACTTTCTTTTTATATACTGTGAATATAATACCTAATAGACGCTAATATTAATATAGTTATTTAAATATAGTTTATAAAAAAAAATTTGCAAAAACAGTAAAAAAAAAAAAGCTTTAATAACTAAATTAAATATTTTAAAAAGGTTTTAAAATACTAAATTTGTTTTATATAATTTAAATTATATAATTTTATAGCTTAAAATAAAATTACTTCTTAAAATATTATTTAAAATATTATTATTAGTTAAAAAATACTTACTTTTTTAAAAATTATAAACCTTATATATTAAGTTTAATCTATTTTATAAAGCAAAAAAAAGCTTTATACTCTTTTTTTACATACTATAAATATAATACTAGATAAACAGTAATATTAATATAGTTATTTTAATATAATTTGCAAAAAAAAAAGCAAATATAGTAAAAATGGCAGGCTAAAGCTAAGGTGCCTACATTGCCTATAAAAAGTGCTATCACAAGGTTTAAAGCAAAAGACTTACGCTAAAACTTTAACAAAAGCTACGCATACTTAGGCACAAAGGTAGATAAAGGAGTTAAAAATCCTATATAACAAAAATCCTATACCAACTACTCTAACTACTTTAACTACTTTAATTAACTAATAATTAACTATAATGCTTATATATAATTTAATACTTAAAGCGGCTATTTTGCAGCTTTTAAAGCGTTTAAAAATACATAATATTAATATTAACTGCTTTATAGCTATTAAATGTATATATTTACTTAATATATACTGTTTAGCTTATCTATATAACTAATAACTAAATATTTACAAAATCGACAAACTATTATAAATTATATAAATAGATTTAATAAACCTTTAAAACAAAAATAGCTTTAAGGCCTATTTAAGCAGAGAAAGTATAGCTAATAAATATATAAAAGCTTTATTAATAGCCTAAAAGCTGCTATAAAGCTTATAAACCTTATATAATATTAAAGTAGCTTATTTAAAAAAGATTTTAAAAGTTATTAACTAAGTTATATTAAGTTTAATTTATTTTATAAAGCAAAAAAAGCTTTATACTCTCTTTTTATATACTGTAAATAATTATTAATACTAGATAAACAGTATTACTAATATAGTTATTTAAATATAGTTTGCAATTAACTAAGTTATAAAAAGTATAACTATATTTATATATAAGGTTTAATTATTAAAAGAAAAAAAATGCTATCTTTTATATAATTAATTATAAATTTAGCTAATATTGCTATAAAAAAATTTTTTATTTAAAATAAAAATTTATTTATTATATATAAAAATAGGATTTAAAAGCTAAATAAGCTTTTAAAAAGCAAATGTTATATAAAGTATATATAAATAGTTGTTATATTAAGTTTAATTTATTTTATAAACTAAAAAAGCCTTATACTTTCTTTTTATATACTATAAATTTAATATTTAATAAACGGTAATATTAATATAGTTATTTAAATATAGTTTGTAAAAAAAAAAGCAAAAATAGTAAAAATGGCAGGCTAAAGCTAGGGCGCCTATATTACCTATAAAAAGTACTATTACAAAGTTTAAAATAAAAAAATTACGCTAAAACTTTAATAAAAGCTATATATATATAAAAGTAAATAAAGAAGTTAAAAATCCTATATAGCAAAAAGCTTATCTTTTTTACTAATTATACTAACTATTTTAATTATTTTAATTACTTTAATTAACTTATAATTAAAAGTAATATTAATAAATAATCTAGCTTTTAAAAAAACAATTATATAATTGCTAAAAATAGTAAAAATAGAAAATACTTTTATTACTAATTTAACAAACTTATAAAAGATTTATTTTTTAAAAATATATTATTTAGCTTATTTAAATAATAAACTTTAAAAAAAGAAAAAATAATTAAGCTATTATAAGTTATATAAACAAACTTTAAAAAGTTTAAAGCTTATAGCTATAATATTTATTATTTATATAAAAACAATATAGCTAATAAATATATAAAAGCTTTATTAATTATATAAAAGCTGTTATATAGTTTTATATAATAATATAGCTATAGCTATTAAAAAAACTTAATAATAAGTAATAAATATAGCAAAAGCAAAAAGTAAAAAGTAAAACTTATATTAATTTGTTTAAAATAGGTAGCTTAGCAGTAAATTTAAAAATTAGCAATAAAATTAAAAATTAGCAGCAGTAAATTAGCAAAAAGTAGCTAAAATTATATTACTAAAATAAGATATAGTATTTAAGTCTTCTTAAATATAGTTAATAAGCTAAAGCTTAAATAGTTATTATATAAATACTAGTTTTATATATATATAATAATATAAAATATATAGCAAGCTTAAGCATAATATATATATTTATTAAAATACTATAAAAATATTTAGCAAAAATATATTTAATTAAATTTAATCAATTTAATATATTATAGTTAAATTATTCTGTTTTTATATATAAAAGTATAAAAAGGTTATTAATAGGCCTATATTATTAATAAGCTTATATTATATATTAAGTTATATTTAGATATAATTACTATAATGCCTTATTAATAATAACTTATAATTTTTTTTATATTAAGTTTAATTTATTTTATAAAGCAAAAAAAGCCTTATATTCTCTTTTTATATACTATAAATATAATACTGGATAGATGGTATTATTAATATGGTTATTTAAATATAATGTGCAAAAAAAAAAGCAAAAATAGTAAAAATAGCAGGCTAAAGCTAAGGCGCCTATATTGCCTGTAAAAGCTGCTATTATAAGATTTAAAGCTACTAAAAAAGTTATGCTAAAACCTTAACAAAAGCCGCGTATATATAAAGGTAAATAAAGAAGTTAAAAATCCTATATAGCAAAAAGCTTATCTATCTTTTTTACTAACTACTCTAACTACTTTAACTACTTTAATAACTCTAACTATTTTTTCTACCGAAAATAACTTAGATATTAACAATTAAGTATAATGTCTATATATAATCTAATACTTAAAGCGGCTATTTTATAGCTTTTAAAGCGTTTAAAAATAAATAATGTTAATATTAACTACTTAATAGCTATTAAATATATATATTTACTTAAT
>MU396977.1:0-11443 GCA_022578855.1 Nemania serpens | reverse complement strand
TATAAAGCAAAAAAAGCTTTATACTCTTTTTTTATATACTATAAATATAATATTAAATAAATAATAATATTAATATAGTTATTTAAATATAGTTTATAAAAAAAAAAAGCAAAAATAGTAAAAATAGCAGGCTAAAACTAAAGTACTACCTATAAAAGATATTATTACAAGGTTTAAAGCTACTAAAAAAGTTATACTAAAACTTTAACAAAAGCTATATATATATAAAGGTAAATAAAAAAGTTAAAAATTTTATATAGCAAAAAGCTTATCTTTTTTATTAATTATACTAACTATACTAATTATATTAACTATACTAATTATACTAACTATATTAATTATACTAACTATTTTAACTACTTTAACTATTTTTTCTACCAAAAATAACTTAAATATTTAAATCTTTATACCTATAATTAAAAGTAATACTAATAAATAACTTAGCCTTTAAAAAAGCAATTATATAACTGCTAAAAGTAGTAAAAATAGAAAATACTTTTGTTATTAACTTAATAAACCTATAAAAGATCTATTTTTTAAAAATATATTACTTAGCTTATTTAGATAATAAACCTTAAAAAAAAGAAAAAGTAGCTAAGCTACTATAGATTATATAAACAAACCTTAAAAAGCTTAAAGCTTAAAGCTATAATATTTATTATTTATATAAAGACAATATAGCTAATAAATATATAAAAGCTTTATTAATTATATAAAAGCTGCTATAAAGCTTTATATAACAACATAGCTATAGCTATTAAAAAACTTTTACGAAAATAAAGGAAGCGCTAGCAACCTTTATTAAGTAAAAAAGATAAGAGTTTTAAAAAAGTTTTTAAAAATAAAACCGACTTTGTTATTTTAAAAAGAATAAAGAGAAGTTTTATTGCTAGGACTTTTTAGGGCTATATTTGTTTTATAGATAGCTTAAACGCATTTTCTTTAGCTTTTTTAAAATGTAGCGCAACTAGAGTTACACCTTAATTCTTACTTTTATTAAAGAATAGCAGAATGTTATACTGTCGCAATATAGCTATAGTTATAAAGACTATTATAACTAAAGTTATAAAAGGTATAACAAATAAAAGAACTGCTAGTATATATACCTTAAAAAAAAGTAATACTTAGCAGATTTACTTTTATAAGCTAGACTTTAAAAGCTAAAGTTTTATTTACTATATTAGTTAAAGATTATATAAAAATACTGCTTTTAAAAAAAGAAAAAATATAGAAAACTAATAGTATAAATGTTAAAAAGTATAAACATTTTTTTTAATCTTATAATATCGCTAGCAATAATTTAAAAACATAAAAAGTTATTAGGTTAAATATAAAGTTTAACAATAAAAGTTTAATATATAAATAGTTAGTACTTAAATTTATTAAGCTAAATTTAAGCTAAAGCTATAAAAATACTGCTTATATAAACGTTAAGCCGTTATATATTTTTAAACAACTTTTATATAAAGTAGTACTAATTAAATCTATTTAAAGCATTTATTTAAACTAAGGCATATATAGTATACTTTTTAAAAAAATCTAAAAGTTTTATTAAAATATAATATTAAATAAGGATATTATTTTTAAATGGCTTTTTATTATTAGTTATTATAATAATTTTAGTACTAAACCTTAAGTAAAACTTTTTATAATATAGTAGTAACTTCTAGTATATATATATAATCTTATACTAAATTATATTAAAAAAGAAGCATTAAAGGTTATTTTTATTTATTTTTAAATAGATTAAGATATGCTAACTTTTAATCTTATTTAACAAAGGCAAACTATTTTTTTAGTATTTATATTAAGTAATTCTGTTAGCGCAAATAGGTATAAAACTTCTAATAAAAAAGCTTAAAATACTTTTCTTTAAATAAATTATAGCAGAACTTAATTAGTTTTCTTTTAACAAATGCTTACTTAATAATATTAAAGTAACTTAAGCTTTATAAAATATATTAAAAAAGATTTATAAGCTTATAATACATACTATAATATATTTTGGTATATAAAGGGCTGTTTTATTTAATATAAATATTTATATTAAAAAAACAATTTATAGCTTCTAAATACTCTAAATAATTTTAAAACCTCTTAACTTATACTTAAGTAATACTATTTCTAAATCCTTTCTAGTGCTTTAACCTATATAGAAAATATTGTTTATATATTTTCTGTTTTAAAAAATAAAGTTATTAAAAGTACTACTTCGACTAATTTTTATTTTTTCTTTGTTATAGGCTATAAATAGGTTTACTAAATGTAAGTATATATAGTATCTCTATCGCTAGTTTTTTCTTTTTTTTAAAAAGTTCTCCGTTAGCTTTTAAAAAGTTAAACTTAAATATTTATTAGATTAAAAAATCTAACTATTTTAGGTTTAAGCTATCTTTATCTAAATATTTGCTTTTATAAAAGCAATATATTTTTATAACGCGCTTACAATATAAAATAAAATAAATATTAGTATAACAAGCTTTAACATTTTTAATTACTAATTATATGTTTTTAATACCTTTATTAATTAAACCTAAAAAGATTATTTTTTAAATAACTTTTTATATTAATTATATAACCTATAGTTTATTAATTAGTAAAAGTTTTAAAAAATAGTTAACTACTTTAAACATTTTAGTAATAACTTAGAAATAAAATAAAACAATAGGTCTAAAAGCTTATAGTATTTTATAAATCTTAAATATTAAGTAAAGCTAAAAACCTTAGTTTTAGCAGTTTAAAAATATTTTATAATTTTTAAAAAAAATAAATGTTCTTATAAAGTAATATATTATTCTATGCAAATTTTTTTAGCCTATCTTTTAAAAAGAAAGGCTAGTTTATATATATTTCTATTAAATATATATAGCATAAGCTAATTTTTATACTATTTTAAAGATATAACTACTAGGCTAAAGTTCTTATTTATACTTTTAATTAAAAGGTTACTTAACTATAAAAAAACTAAATATAGCTATATTAAGGTTTAAATATCTTACTTACCGTAAAAGAAATCAAAAGTTGTTTCTAAAAGGTTTTCTTAGTAAGGCAAATACCTTTTTCGATATAAAATCTAGTAGTAGGTGCTTTCTACGTCTAATTAAAAACATAGAATTATTTAAAAAAGTTACTTTGTTTACTATGGTTTTAAAAAAAAACTATTTAGCTTAAATACTCTAAATAAAGACTTTAAAAGCCTTTATAACTAGGTTTTTATTTAAGTTAGTTAGTAGAATAAATTATATATTATAAAACAAAAAGTATTTAATATTGCAAGATAATAAAACTACTTTTAAGCTTTTATATATTCTTTTAAAAATACATTTAGTATTAAAATATATAGGTATTTTATAACAAAAAAATAAGATTTATTTTATTTTAATTTAAAACTAATAAATAACTATTAAGAATATTTTTACTATAAAAACGGAAAATAGGTATAATTTAAAGATGTTTTAACGCCGTTTTCTTAATATTTTGCCTTTTTTTTTTCTAAATTACTTTAAATTAAGTTTTAGCAGGCTTTTTTCCTCTTAAAGCCCTTTAAAAAGATTTCCTTTTTATTTTTTAAAGTTTTAAAGCACTTTTTTTTAGCAGAACTTTTCGTTTTTTTAGTTTTATTAAGTATTAGTATAACGTTTTTTATACTAAATAATAAATACTAACCCTTTAATAGCTTTATGCAAAAAGCAAAAAGTTTATTATTTATAACTTAAGCAACTAGCTTATCTGCCGGTATATCTGTTATAGCAGAGTTAGCAGTTTATATTAATAATAACTTAGTTATTTTATATGCTACTAATTTTTCGATAGTAATATAAGCTAACAAGATAGCTTATATATACTACTAAAAGCTATAAAAATATACTTAACCAAAATCTTTAAAGAAATCTTTAGCAGAAGATTTTTTAAAAAAGTAAAAAGTAATACCTTTGTTGCCCTTTTTTCTTAAAATGCTAGCTAGGTTTTCTTTAACCTAGGTATATTTAGCTTTTTACTTATTATTATTAAAGCTTATAAATAACTAAAAAGCAGTTAATTTATTTGTTTTTATAATAATAAAGGCATCTAAAAGCATAGTTTTTATAGTAGTAGTAAAAAATAAGTAACTATTTTTTACTTTATTATTTTTGGCAGTATTTTTATACTCTTTTAAGTATTATATATATAGCGGCTTAATAGCCGTTATAACAGTTTAAAAAAAAGTACCTTTTACTTTATGCTTATTTAGTAATACTAACGTTTGTTAAATATTGCTAATCTTTTATAATATATTATAGTATTATTGCAAGTGCTTACTAAGTATGGCTTAGTAAGCAAAAGGAATAAGGTTGCAAAGTTTAAGCATTAATGCTGCGTTAGAAAAAAAGGAGTTAATCAGAGCATTTCTGCTAATAGAAGTAACAGATAAAGACATCTTAGTAAGTAAATTTACAAAGATAAAGGAAGCGCTAGCGACCTTTATTGAGTAAAAAAAATAGAAGTTTTAAAAGAGTTTTTAAAAACAAAACCTAGATATAGCAAGAGCAAAAAGCAAAAGGTAAAGCTTATGTTAACTTATCTAAAATAGGCAGCTTAGCAGGCAAAATTAGAAATTGGCGGCAGCAAATCAGCAAAAGGTAGCTAAAAATATATCACTAAAATAAAACATAGTATCTAAGTCTCCCTAGATATAATAAATAAGCTAAAGCTTTAAAATTTAATATAAAGTAATAAAAGTATAAATAAAAAGTTATAATATTAAATAAAGTATACTTAAAATATTAAAAGTATTTAAAATTATTATAAATAAAGTATTTAAATATATAATAAAAATATAATAAAAATAAGTTAATAAAAATAATAAAAATAGAAATATTAAGTATTTTAAAAATTATATTTAGTTTAAAAAATATTTATTTTAAAAGTATTTATAAATTAAATATATAAAATAAGTATTTATATAATTAAAAATCGAAAAAAAGTAACTATAATTTTAATAAAACTATATAAAAAAGTATAAAATAAAATAAAAGGTATTAAAAATAGCTTTAAACTATTAAGCATTTTATTTAATTAATAAATTCTATATTAATAAAAAAAGAAGTTTTAGTTTATATAAAGCAAATTATTTTTAATAATAAAAAGTTTACTTATTAGTTAATAACTTTAAAATAAAATAAAATAAGTATAAAGTTATAACTAAAATTACTAATTACTAATTAGTAAGTTTTTTAATAAAGGTTATAAAGTGCTTAATTTTTCTAAAACTATGTTTACTAAAACACTATTTATAAAATAGCATTTACTATAAATAAAACATTATTTTATAAAACAGTATTTTAAGATAACATTATTTATAGGAAATGTTATTTATATAATTAGTTTACTAATAGCTTATAAAACTTAGAAAAAAAGGCTATAAAAGATAAACCTTAATATAAAAGGTAAAAAAGCGTATTAAATATAAATATAAAAAAGTATATAATATATGCTAACTTAGCTAAGAAACTATAAACTATTATATATTAAATACTAGGTATAATTATATTTTAAATAGTATAACTACTAACGCAAAATAAAGATTAAACTATTTAAGTGCAATTTGCGGCAAAAGTAATAAAAGAAACAAAATATAAGGTTTTTTTAGCTATAAGTAAATTTTGGCTTAAATTTTAGCATTAATTTTATAGACTTAATTAATAATTTATAGCTTAGCAAGTTAATCTTTAATAATATATAGATTTAATAGTTTAACTAGTAGCTTTAGCTAAGTTAAAGTTATTAATAATAACTAAATATTGCAAGCTAATTTAATTTATATAATCTATAAAATAACTAAAAATGCACAAATTGTAGTAAAAGTTATAAATTATTTTAGTTAAAATTTATAAGCTAAAAAAAATAATAGTTAAGTACTATAAGCTAATTTAACTAAAATACTAGTTTTTATATATTTTCAAAAGTTATAAACTATTTTGTATATATATAATCTACTAGTAAGAAAAAAGAGTTAGCTTAAAAAAAATAAGCCTTAATATAAAAAAATAAAGTAATTTTTAAAACACTAGCTACTATTTAATATAATATACTAAGAAGTTATAGTTAATACTAGTAGTAGTTAAGTTTATAAAAAAAGATATAGATTTTATAAAAATAACTTATAAAGCTTACTTTTAAAGTAAAAACCTTAGTTTTTACTTTATTTAATTTATAAATAAAGATTAATAAAACTAATAAAAAGACCTTTTATTAGTATATATTATAATTTATAAATAATAGCTTATAAAAACTTTTAATATTGTTTTTATTTAAGTTTATAATATCTGCTAAAATATTAATATAAATTTATAATTTTAATTTAAAATTATTTTTTATAGTATGTTTTATTACATTTGGTGTCTTTTTTAAAGGCAAAGCTCTTAGTTAAAGTTCTAGTTATATATTAATTATAAAATAAAAAGAAAAGAAAGCTTAACTATTTAAAGATTTATAAAAAGGTGCTTTATATATATACGGGTAGCTATATACCTGCTAGGCACTTGGTAGAGGCTTAGTTTATATATACTAGCTATAAGGCGCACCAGCTATAGGCTAGCTATATATTAGCCACTTATAACTACTCCTTCTTTAAAAAAAAATCTTGTTTTAAAATTTAAACTTGCAACTTTATTTAGTTATTTTCTAGTAAAAAGAAGAACTACTTTAAATATTTATGCTTTTACTACTATACTATAAGCTTTTACTTTATAAAAACATATTAATGTTTTTTTATAACTATTATTAAAAGCGTTATAATATTACCTATTATATATAAAATTAACCTTTTTTTCTTTTTAATTTATATAATACTAATTATAATTTAGGTATATTATTGTTAAAGTATATATTATTAAATCTATTATTTTTAGCAGACTAAAGCTATGCTTTTAATTGCTTTAGTAGCTTTATTACCTTTAAGTTAGCTTTATAAAAAAGTAATAATAGCTTTAGCAAGTTTTTAAAATTGCTAGCAAAATACTATTAGTTATTAAAATTTTATCTTTTTTAATTTATTTAGTATTATAGTTTATAATAGTATTATTATAAGGTATAAACTTATTTAACTATTTATTTAACTTTTTTATTAAAAATTACTATTTTATTTAAGGGTTGTTTAGCTTTTTAGTCTAGCAAAAAGTTATTAAAATATTTTTATAATTAGTTGGTATAATATAAGTTAATAAACTTTTAATTCGGAAAGACTTTTAATTTAAAGGTAATTAGTTTAGTTTATTTTGCGATTTTATAGTATTATTAGGTAAAAAGGTAGTCCAATTTATTAAAAAGCTTATTTATTAACTATATTTATTGTTTTTTTATAATAAAGATTTAATTGCTAATTCTAAAGTTAAGCTTATAGCAGTATTAGTTTTTTATTTTTATTATCTAATTTTAGGTTTATTAAAATATAGTATATTTTATTTCTCTATATTTATAAATTATTTATGTTATCTTTTAAGCTTTTTTTTTGTTTAATTTTTCTTAGAAAAGTAATTTTATTATATTTTAGGTTTTATTTAACTAGTTATAGTATTAAAGCATTAAAAATCTAAATAAAACTTTATATAGCTAAAATTTTATTAAATTATAAAGCAGAGAAACTATAGCATAATTTATAATAAAAAGTACTTTAGTTTAATTATTTTAATTATTATTATTATTATTAAATAACTTGCTTATATTAACTAAATAGTGCAATAAAATCTATATATATAACTATAAGCAAAAATTATACTAAAGCTAAATAAAACATTTATATAGCTAATATATAGCTACTTTAATAGTATTTTACTATAAAAAGGCTATTTTTTATTAAATAGCTTATTAAAAATAAAAGGTTTAAAAAAAGGCTTTTTTTTACTAAGCTTTTTTTTCTTTTTTTAATTTAGTTAAAGTTTAAAAACTTTAATAGGTTAATAACTTAGTTACTAGAAATTTTTAGCAGCTTTGCTATAGTTTTTTTATAGCTTTTTTATTTTTTAACTTTTTATAGCTTTTGCTTTTTTATATATACTTAATTTTTTAGTACTTATTATTTATTTTGCTATAGCTTTTGCTAATTTTAATACTTTTGTTATTATATAAAAGTTTTTATTATTATATAATAGCATACTTTTTAAATTATATTATAATACTTTTTATTTTATAGCTAAAAAGTTATACTTTAAAATTATATATTATAATATTTTTTTTGCTTTTATATACTTATATAAAAGTATTAAATATTTAAAAACTTATTTTTTATAAAAAAAAGCTTTAAAGTTTATTTTTTTAGTTTAAATTTATATTAATATAACTACTTTATATTTTAATAGCTTTTAGTATTTAGTTAAAGCTTTTATTTTATTTAATTTCTTTTTAGCTAGTATTAAGTAATAGCTTTTTTTTAGCTTTATTTTCTGCTACTTTATTTTCTATTTCTTTTTTAAAGTAATATTTAGCTTTTTGCTTTATAATTATACTTTTTATTAATTAATTTTTTAGTACTTCTTTTTATTTAAACTATTAGTTATTATTTATAGCTTTTTTTAGTTTTACCTTTTTTTTTATTGCTTTTTTATTTTATATATTAGGTTGCTTATTATTACTATTGCTTTATTTATTATATTTTTATTTAGTAGGTTTTTTATTTTTTTTTTAAATACTACTATTTTACTATTTAAGTATAAATTTAGCAAAATTTTTTTAAATTTAGTTTTTAATTACTTAATAAGCATTACTTTATAAGCTTTAGCTACTTTTTTAAAACATTTATTTTAAATTGCTACTAAATATTTTATAAGTTTTTTTAATTAATTGCTTTAAAATTTAAAATATTAAACTACTACTTTATATAATAGCAATATAAAACTATTTTATTTTTATTATATTATTATTTTATATTAAGTTTTATAGCTTAATTATTATATAATATTAAACTATAAGTTTTTTTTTTTAGCTTTTTAAAATATTTTTTTTATTTTAATTTATAGTTAAATTATATTTTTAAAAATTTTGCGCTTTTTTAAGTTAAATTATTGCCTTAAAAGGATTAACTAGCTATTAAAACGTTACTTTATTATTAAAAAAGTATATAAGCTTACTTTCTTTTAAAGCAAACTTTATATTATATTTGCTAGCTTAGCTATTATATATTTCTTATACTTTTTTTAAGGTTTTATAATTATATTTATATTAAGTTTAATTTATTTTATAAAGCAAAAAAGCTTTATACTCTTTTTTTGCATACTATAAATATAATATTGGATAGATAGTAATATTAATATAGTTATTTAAATATAGTTTATAAAAAAAAAAGCGAAAATAGTAAAAATAGTAGGCTAAAACTAAAGCGCCGCCTATAAAAGGTGTTATTACAAAGTTTAAAGCAAAAAAGTTACGCTGAAATTTTAACGGAAGCTACGTATATAAAGGTAAATAAAGAAGTTAAAAATCTTATATAGCAAAAGGTTTATCTTTTTTACCAACTACTCTAACTACTTTAACTACTTTAATTACTCTAACTATTTTAACTACTTTAACTACTTTAACTATTTTTTCTACCGAAAATAACTTAGATATTTATAATTAAAAGCAATGCTAACAAATAACCTAGCCTTTAAAAAAGCAATTATATAACTGCTAAAAGTAGTAAAAATAGAAAATACCTTTATTGCCGACCTAACAGACCTATAAAAGATCTACTTTTTAGAAATATACTATTTAGCTTATTTAAATAATAAATTTAAAAAAAAAAAAAGTAACTAAGCTACTATAGGTTATATAAACAAACTTTAAAAAGCTTAAAGCTTATAGCTATAATATTTATTATTTATATAAAGACAATATAGCTAATAAATATATAAAAGCTTTATTAATTATATAAAAGCTGTTATAAAGCTTTATATAGTAACGCGGCTATTAAAAAACTTAGTAGCAGGTAATAGATATAGCAAAGGCAAAAAGCAAAAGGTAAGGCTAGAATAGGCGGTTTAGCGGCAGAATTAGGGATCAGCAACAGAATTAGGAATTAGCGGCAGCAAATCGGCAAAAAGTAGCCAGAAATATATTACTAAAATAAGACATAGAATTTAAGTCTTCTTAGACATAGTAAATAAGCCAAAGCCTTTATAATTATATTTAATATTAATATTTATAATAAAAAAGTTAATATTATTAATAAAGCTTATAATAATAAGCTTTTTATATATAATTAAGTTATTATATAATATAAATATATATAAAAAAAAAATAGTAAAAAAAGCAATCTTTATAATACTTTTACTTTTAAATTAATTAATAAAAACTTTATTATATTAAAATATAATTTTATTATTCTTTTTAATATAAAAAAGTTAATTTATAATATTATTTATAATAGGTAGCTTTTTTGCTATAAAATATAAATTATTTATTTTTTATTAATTATATTACAAGCTTTAAATATATTAAGCTATAATAAAAATATAGTACTTTTATTTTATATTACTTTTTATATTATATTTATTACTATTTTTATTATAGTATTTATTAACTTGTTATATTTATTTTTTATTTGTTTTTTTAGTAAAAAGCTTGCTATTTTAGCTACTTTTACTATATAGTTATATATATTTTTTTTAAAAACTTTTTTTAAAATATATATAAAAGCAATTAATTACTACTTTATTACTATTTATTTTATTTTAGTAATTTTTTCTAGTTTAAAAATTATTATTACTTTAAAATATTAAAATCTTTTTAAGTAGTATTTTAGTATAAAGCTAGCAGTATATAGTATTGCTATTTTAGCTGCTAACAAATTATTATATACTTTTAAAAACCTATTTAATAGTAGGTTTTTTTTTGTGCTTTTTAAAGCATAAGTTTTTATACTAAATTTTTTTTTTTTTTAATTACTTTTATTAATATATTAAACCTTTAATATTTATTATATTTTAAGTTTTTATTAAATATATTTTTAAAGTTAGCTTTTAAAATTAAAAAAACTTTGCTATTAAAACTTATATTTTAGCTTTAAAAATAATAGTATTTATAAGTTTATTTATACTACTATATAATAGTAATATAGTAGTTATTTTTAGTATAAGTTTATATACTAACTTTGCTTATTTATTTAAGCTTTAAAATGTTTTAAAGTTTATTAATACTTTTATTAAAGCTTTTTTTTAGCTTTTTTTTTACTATAGCTACTTTTATAGCTAAAGCTATTTTATTTTTTTATAGCTTATATTATATAAACTTTATATAATTGCTTTAAAATTATTTATAAGCTTTTTTAGCTGCTTTTTTTATTATTACTACTTTTAATATTTATTATAAAAGTTATTATTACTTTATTTTTTTTATTTTTTTTAGTACTACTATATTTACTATTACTATTAGCTATTTAATTAAGAAATTAAAAGCTATATTAAAGTTATTATTAGTTTATAATATATTA
>MU396976.1:0-11497 GCA_022578855.1 Nemania serpens | reverse complement strand
AAATTAACTTTTTTATATTAAAAATAATAGTAAAATTATATTTTAATATAATAAAAATTTTATTAATTAATTTAAAAGTAAAAATATTATAAAGATTGCTTTTTTTACTATTGCTATTTTTTTATATATATTTATATTATATAACAATTTAATTATATATAAAAAGCTTGTTATTATAAGTTTTATTAATAATATTAACCTTTTTATTATAAATATTAATATTAAATATAATTATAAAATTTATAAAAAAGTATAAAAAATATATAATAATTAAGCTAATAGATATAATATAAAGTTTGCTTTAAAAAAAGCAAGCTTATATATTTTTTTAGTAATAAAATAACGCTTTAATAGCTAGTTAATCTTTTTAAAGTAGTAGTTTAACTAAAAAAATATATAAATTTTTTAAAAATATAATTTAACTATAAGCTAAAATAAAAAAAGTATTTAAAAAAGCTAAAAAAAAACTTATAATTTAGTTTTATATAATAATTAAGCTATAAAGTTTAATATAAAGTAATAATATAATAAAAATAAAATAATTTTATATTATTATTATAAAAAATATATTATTATATAAAGTAGCAGTTTAATACTTTAAGTTTTAAAATAATTAATTAAAAAAACTTATAAAATATTTAGTAGTAATTTAAAATAAATATTTTAAAAAAGTAGCTAAAGTTTATAAAGTAATACTTATTAAGTAATTAAAAATTAAACTAAAATTTTTTTTATTAAACTTATATTTAAATAATAAAGTAATAGTATTTAAAAAAAAAAAAAAACTTATTAAATAAAAGTATAATAGCTAAAGTAATAAAAATAGTAAATAACTTAGTATATAAAGCAAAAAAGCAATAAAAAAAGCTAAAACTAAAAAAAGCTATAAATAATAACTAATAATTTAAATAAAAAAAAGTACTAAAAGATTAATTAGTAAAAAATATAATTATAAAATAAAAAGCTAAATATTACTTTAAAAAAAAATAAAAAGTAAAATAATAGAAAAAAAAACTAAAAAAAAACTACTACTTAATATTAGCTAAAAAAAAACTAAATAAAATAAAAGCTTTAGCTAAATATTAAAAGCTATTAAAATATAAAGTAGCTATACTAATATAAATTTAAACTAAAAAAATAAACTTTAAAGCTTTTTTTTATAAAAAAAAGGTTTTTAAATATTTAATATTTTTATATAAGTATATAAAAGCAAAAAAAATACTATAATATATAATTTTAAAATATAACTTTTTAGCTATAAAATAAAAAATATTATAATATAATTTAAAAAATATATTACTATATAGTAATAAAAACTTTTATATAATAATAAAAGTATTAAAACTAGTAAAAACTATAATAAAATAAATAATAAGTACTAAAAAGTTAAATATATATAAAAAAGCAGAAGCTATAAAAAGTTAAAAAAAAAAAAAAGTAAAAAAGTAAAAAAGCTATAAAAAACGATAGTAAAGCTATTAAAAGTTTTTAATAACTAAGTTACTAATTTATTAAAGTTTTTAAACTTTAACTAAGTTAAAAAAAGAAAAAAAAGCTTTATAAAAAAAGCTTTTTTTAAACTTTTTACTTTTAATAAACTATTTAGTAAAAAATAGCTTTTTTATAGTAAAACACTGTTAAAATAGCTATATATTAGCTATATAAGTATTTTATTTAGCTTTAGTATAATTTTTACTTATAGTTATATATATAGATTTTATTACGCTATTTAGTTAATATAAGCAAATTATTTAATAATAAGCTATATTAATTTAGTTATAGCTTTAACTATTTATAAAACCTTAATTTTTTATTTTTAAATAAGTATTAAAGTAATTTACTTTTATAGAATAACTAGAGCTATTAGTACTAAATTTAGCAAAATGTTTTAGTTATTTTTTTATAAAATAGCTGCTTTAGTAAATACTACTTATAGCTTTTTGCTAGCTATAGCATAAGTATTATTTTTATAAGCTTTAATACCTTTTGCTATTTTTGCTTAAATATAAGCTTTAAAGTTTTTTTAATTAGTTTTTTTTATATTAAGTTAGCTTAAGCTTTTTCTATAGCTTTTTTATTTATTATAATGTTATTACTACTAAGCTTAATAATATTTATAATATTTTTAAAAAGAGTTACTATATTAACTAAAGTAGCTAAAGCTAGCGTAATAATATTATTTAAAACTATTAATATAATGCTTATATTTACAAAAGCTATTATAGCTTTAAATTATAAAGCTATTAAACCTTTTATATTTAAAATAAAAATATTTTTTTAAATATAATAATACGTACTAATAAAGGGTACCCTTATTAGTACTATTAATTTTTATTAGTAGATTAAATAAAGTAGAAACCTTAGGTTTCTACTTTAAAGGTAGGCTTTATAAGCTATCTTTATTTAATTTATATTTTTTTTTAGACTTAATTACTACTAAAATACTAGTATTATGACTATACCCCTAGTATATCGTACTAAATAGTAGGTAGTATTTAAAAGATCAATTCTTAAATATTTTATCTGCCGGTAAATTATGCGCACAAAGTGGTTTTTTAACCTCTAATTATATAAAACTCTGATATCTTAGTTAGGTTGGTTTTTTAATACTTAATTATATCTTTTATATGTATTAATAAAGTAGTTTTTTAATCTTTGTTATAAAACGCATATATTTTGCTATTTTATAAGCTATACTAATTAAATTAGCTTATAGTATTTAATTATTATTAATAATTAATTTAACTAAATTTAGCTACTTTATAACTATATATTTAATTTGTTAATCCTAGTTAATAAATTATCTTACTAAGCTTTAAGCTACTAATTTAATAACTAAGCTAATATAATTCCTATAATACTAGCTAGAATTACTATAAATAAGCTTAATTTTTATAAGTTTTTTTATATATACTAGCAAGTTTAAACCTTATTTTTTTTTGTTTTATTAGTAGCTATACTATCTAAAATACTATTATACCTATTAAAAAATAAAAATATAATTACTTTAAATATATAATATATAATATTATGCTTTTTTTATTATACTTTTTTTATTTTTTATAATATAAGTTATTTTATATAGCTAATATTAAAAGCTTTAGCTTATTTACTATGTTTAAGAAGACTTAGATACTGTGTTTTATTTTGGTGATATATCTTTGGCTACTCTTTGCTAATTTGCTGCCGCTAATTCCTAATTCTGTCGCTAATTCCTAATTCCGCCGCCAAGCCGCCTATTTTAGCTTTACCTTTTACTTTTTGCCCTTGCTATATCTATTGCCTACTACTAAGTTTTTTAATAGCCGCGTTATTATATAAAGCTTTATAGCAGCTTTTAAGCTATTAATAAAGCTTTTATATATTTGTTAGCTATATTTTTTTTGCTTAAATAAGCTTTAAAGCTATTTTTGTTTTAAAAGTTTATTAAATTTATTTATATAATTTGTAACAGTTTGTTAATTTTATAAATATTTAGTTATTAATTGTATAAATAAGCTAAACAATATATATTAAATAAATATATATATTTAATAGCTATTAAGCGGTTAATATTAATATTGTTTATTTTTAAACGCTTTAAAAGCTGTAAAATAGCCGCTTTAAGTATTAGGTTATATGTAGGCATTATAGTTAATTATTAGTTAGTTAGAGTAATTAAAGTAGTTGGTAAAAAAGATAGATAGGCCTTTTGCTATATAGGATTTTTAATTCTTTTATTTACCTTTGCCTAGGTATATGCAGCTCCTATTAAAGTTTTAGCGTGACTTTTTTGCTTTAAACTTTATGATAGCACCTTTTATAGGCAGTGCTCCAGCTTTAGCCTGCTATTTTTACTGTTTTTGCTTTTTTTTTTTGCAAACTATATTTAAATAACCATATTAATATTACTGTCTATTTAGTATTATATTTACAGTATATAAAAAGAGAGTATAAGGCTTTTTTGCTTTATAAAATAAATTAAACTTAATATAGCTAATATTAAATAAAGCCTAATTTTTTATTATAAATTTTATAAAAAGTATAAAAAATATAAATTATAAAACAGCTAATAATAGTTAGTATATAATTAATATATAATTAAAGTTTTTATATTATTAATTAAAAGTTATTAAATTATAAGTATTTATTTATAGTAAATTTATAGCTTTTATATACTTTATATATAATACTTACTTAATTAGTTATAATTAAGTTTTAAAATATATTATTTATATTTTTTTAATTAATATAAATAGTAATATTTAATATAAACTTTAACTTAATAATTATAAAGTTTAAAAAGCTATATAAAATATAAAACTTAACTTTAAAACTTATTAAAGCTAGCTTTTTACTATTTTTATTTATTATATTATTTTTTAAGCTTTTAATATTATTATTTAAAGTATTAAAGGTAGCTTAAATATTTAATAAATTGTTAGTAAAACTATAAACTACTAGATTTACGATTTTTTTACTGCTAAAGCTTAAGCTAAAACTAAAAAAGGAAATTTTTTATTAGTAAATATAATACTGAAACTATAAATTTAAAATAATAAGCGCTTAGCTAAAGTTTTTTTACTAGTTAAAAAAATCTTTATAAAAGCTTTAAAACGAAAATAAAGCTTTAAATATAACAAAACTTTTTAAGTTTAATAATAATAACGCTAATTAAAACTATATTAATAAAAAACTTAAAAATTAAAACTTATATAATTTAAAAGTTTAAGCTTTTTTTATAACTTTAATTAATTATATAGTTAAAATAGCTAATAAAATATCTAAATTAATTAAAGCTATTTAAAAATAAAGCATTTTATATTTATATTAATTAACTAGCTTATAATAATTTAGTTAGTATAATAATTTTTTTTATAGAAAATAAAGATTTTCTTTTTAATATAAGAAATAATAAACGTTTTTTTTTACTTTTTTAGTAAAACTAACCTAAAAATAAAAATTTTTATTACTATATTTTCTATTAAACCTAAAGCTATAATTTAATAAACTTAAAAGTTAAAAATTAAAAGCAATTTAGTTAATCGTGGATATTTAAGTTATTTTTGGTAGAAAAAATAGTTAAAGTAGTTAGAATAGTTAGTATAATTAGAGTAGTTAATATAGTTGGTAAAAGAAATAAGCTTTTTGCTGTATGAGATTTTCGACTTTTTTATCTACTTTTGCCTAGGTATGCACGGCTTCTATTAAAGTTTCGGCGTAACTTTTTTGCTTTAAACCTTGCAATAGCACCTTTTATAGGCGGCACCTAAGCTTTAGCCTACTATTTTTACTATTTTTGCTTTTTTTTTTATAAACTATATTTAAATAACCGTATTAATATTACCGTTTATTTAATATTATATTTATAGTATATATAAAAAAAGTATAAAGCTTTTTTTGCTTTATAAAATAAATTAAACTTAATATAAAAGCAATTTAGTTATACTTATTTTTAAATTTAAATAATATACCTATTTTTAAATTTTATTAGAATGCTAATATATTTTTTAAATTAGCTTTAAATTAAATAAGCTTTATAGCTAAATTAGCACTTAAATATACTTAACTTATATTTAAAGCACTATTAGTACTTATATTTAAATTTAGCTAATATATATTATAAATTAGTAATTATTATTTAAACTAGCTTTAAATACTAAATTTATTTATATAATATATATAAATACTACTGCTATAAATTATATAATAGCTAATATTTTAAGCTTTAATATATAGTTTAATATATAAGGTATTATTTTTATAAGCGTTATAATTTTAGGTATTATAGCTAAAATAAGTACTAAAAGTATACTTCAAAAATATAGCTTTAATAATAAAATATTTACTTAAACTAAAATAACTTTATTATAATAGCCTATTATAATACCTAATGTTATACTAATTTAATAAAGCTTATAAAGCATAAAGTTATTTTTACTATTATTACTTTAGTATTTATTAATATTAATAAATTGTTATATTAAGCAGTAACTTTAATAATAAAAATAATAAAAGTAATAGTAATAATTTGTTAATATATATACTTTAAAATCTTAAAGTACTACTATTTAAGCTTTTGCTAAAGCTATTACTTAAACTTTTAAAAAGACTGCTTAAATAGCTAAAAAAACTACTAAAGCTTTTAAAACTATTAAATTTATATTAGCAGTATTAATATTAGCTAAAAAGTATACTACTACTATTACTACTTTTAAAAAAAAAATAAGCACTTAATAGTATATTAATAAAATTTAATGCTTTATTAAGTAAATTAAGATATTTTAAATAGTTTAATATTAATATATTTAACCTTAATTAAAAAAATAAAAATAATATAAGCATAGTTACTAAAAGTAATAAGCTAATATTTACTAATATGTTATATTTTATTAAGCATATTAAATCTTTTTTAGAAAATATAGCTACTATAGCAGCAAATTAATAGTAAATATTTTTTTTATTTTAAATATTATTAGCTAAACTAATAATTAAATAATAAAATAACAAATTTATAACAAATATTTATTAAGCGTTTTAAAAAAAAAGTTTAAACAATATTTTAAAAAAACTAATTAGTTATTTTATTATATAAGCTTTTATAGCAACAAATAAGTTTAACAAAAAATATTTTATGCTAAAATATATATTTAAAAATAAAGTTATAATAATTAACATTATTTAATAAAAGTTAAAATATATAAAAGCTATAAAAACTTTTAATAAAAAAAATAAGAATTAGTATAATATTATAACTATTATTTAGTTTTAAATAAATTTTAGTATTAAGCAATATTTTTAAGCTTTAAAAACTATAAAAACATTAAAATAGTATATAATATATATTTTTAAAACTAAATTACTATTTATATTAGCTATTTAAAAGAAATATTTTATTAATTTAAAAAAGCTATAGTAAAAATAACAATTTTGCTTTCTTAAATATAATAAAAACAATAAATAAAAGTATTTATTAAATAAATATAAATATAATAAATATAAATTAAATAAATATAAAACAAATAAAACTAATAAATATAAAAAAAAAGATTAACTTTTATAAAAATAAAAAAGCTATAATTGCAAAAATAGCTATAACTAATGCTATAATAAATATAATAAGTACTAAAAAAACTAAAATTATGCTAACTTTATTAAATATAAATCTAATAATAAAAAATAATTTTAATTTTTAACTTTTTTTATTTTTTTAATTAACTTTTTTTTTTTTAATTTAAAAAAAAGCAATAGTACCTATATTATAGTAAATTATAGTACTATATATAAATACTATATTAAGTTTAATTTATTTTATAAAGCAAAAAAAAGCCTTATATTCTCTTTTTATATACTATAAATATAATATTAAATAGATAGTAATATTAATACGGTTATTTAAATATAGTTTGCAAAAAAAAAGCAAAAATAGTAAAAATAGCAAGCTAAAGCTGGAGCACCGCCTATAAGAGGTACTATTGCAAGGTTTAAAGCTACTAAAAAAGTTATGCTAAAACTTTAACAGGAGCTACGCATACACAAAGGTAGATAAAGGAGTTAAAAATCTTATACGGCGAGAGACTTATCTGTTTTCTTTACTAATTATACTAACTACTTTAACTACTCTAACTATTTCTTCTACCGAAAATAACTCGGACACTTATAATTAAAAGCAATGCTAACAGATAACCTAGCCTTTAAGATATATAAATACTATAAAAAAACTTTTAATTTATTATATAAAAAAGATTAATATATTAAATAATATACTAAAAAAATCTTTAAATAAGTTAGAAATATATTTTTAATATACCTTATTATTTATATATATAAGTAATATTAAACTTTTTTTTTAACTTAAAATAAGCTATTTTAATACTTTAAATATTATATTATAAACCTTAAGTAGCTTTTTTTACTATTTATAAAATTAAATTTAGCTTTTATAGCAATAAAAAATAAAAACTTAAATATAAGTTATAAAAAAAACTATATTTTGCTTTAGTTATATAAAGTATTTATTAAAGTTTATAACTTAAAAAAAGTTATTAAAATTAAAAATAATAATTATTTATATTTATAAATTACTATTTATATTAAACTTAAAAATAAAAATTTAATAGTATATACTAATACTAATATGTTTTAAATATTAATTTAATAAAAATATTTAACTAAAATTAAATATATAATTAAGCTTTATATTAAAAAAATCTTAAATATTAGTAAAAAATATATTTATTATATAAAATATACTAAATTTACTTTATTTATTTTAAGCTTTAATTAGTATAGATTTTTTATTTTATTTAAAATTAAAGAATTAAGCTAGGTTATAAAAAAAACATTCTTTTTAAAATCTTATTAAAAAGTAGTTTTTAAACTTTAAAAAAACAGTAATTAATTATTTTAAAAATAAGATTACTTTTACTAATAATAATAACTTTAAAACTTTATTTTGAATCTTTTTTAAAACTTATTTTTATATATAAAAAGTAACTTTATTTAAAGAAATTATAATTACTTTAAATACTTTAATTATAGTACCAATATAATATAAACTTTTATTTGCTAATAAAGATTTTATTTTTAAGCTATTATAAAAAAATAGTATAATAGTACTTATTTAATCTATTATATTAGAATTAGTTATTATAGCTAACTTTTTAGCTAAGTTTAAAACAATTTTTTAAAATATATAGCTAAATATAATTAAAAAAAATAACTACTTAAGCAAGCAAATAAAAAGTATTTAAAAACTCTTTTTAGCTATAGTAATATTTGCTATAAGTATTACTATAGCTAATATAACAAAAATTTCTAATATAACTAATTTTACTACTTAAATAATAATAAATAATATAAATTTAATTATTATTTAAATAAATATTTATATTATTAATAACTTTTAATTTTTAGCTACTTTTTATATTAATTAAGCAATTAAAATAACTTTTATAAAAAAGTTAATTATTATAAATATACTTTTTAGTATATATATTTATAATAAATTACTAGATATAATAAATTATGCTAAAATAATTAATATTTTAAAAAAATAAAAAGCTTTTTTTTCTTTAGCTTTTTTTTTAAATATTATTAAATTTGCTAATATAATAAATATATTTAAATAGTATAATAAGTTTAAAAGCTTAACTAATACTATTAGTAATAAAATTTATAAAAATATTAAATATATATATAAATATAATATATTTTTTAAAACTATTAATTATATTATAAATATAGTGCTAAAAAAACTATTATTTAATATTGCTAAGTTTTTTTAGCTTTTAAATATTTTTAATAAGCTTAAGCTTTATATTATTAAATTTTTTTTTATATTAAGTATTAAAAAATTTATAAAAGTTAATAAAATTATAGCACTAAAAAATAGTTAATTTATATAAGCAGTAATATTATAGCTAAAAAAATTTTTAAACTATTTAATAAAATATTTAAAATCTAAAAAAACTAAAATATTATTAATATATTTAAAAATAAATAAATAAAAATTCTGTTAATTAATAATTAGTAAAAAGTTAAACTAAACTTTAAGCTATATCTTTTAAGCCTAAAAAACTAAAAAGTAATAAATATAATTTTTAATAAATTATATAAGCAAAAATAAATAAAATAAGCTATTAAACTAATATTTTAAATATATTTTACTTTTATAGTATAATTATAAAAAAAAAGCAAAATTAAGTTTAAATTTATTATAAACTTATATATACTAAATAAAGTAGTAGTACTAAATAATTATTTTTTATTTTTATAATTAAAAGTTTTTTTTTTAATTAAAAAAAAGCTTTATATAATAGTTATAAATACTATTATATTTTTTTATTAATTTAAAGTTTATTTAAACTATTATAATAAGTTTATAATTTTTAATTTATATAAACTTAAAAAATTAATAGTTATATTAATAAACTTTAAAAATTTTTTATATATATTTAATACTTTATAAATAATTTGTTTTATTTTTATAAGCATTATTATTGTACTTTTATTAATAATATTATAATTTTTTTAAATATAAAAAAAAACTATTTAGCTTACTTTTATACTATTTTTAAAATATTTTATAAAAAATATATATTATTATTTTTAAAAAAGTCTTTTATTATATATTCTTTTGTTAAACTTTTTAGCTTTTAAATAAATACTTTTAGTATATTTATAATAAAAGAAAAACTAATTACTTTTTATAACTTAAAATTTCTTAATTTTTTTAAGGCTTTAAAGTAGTATATAAATATAATAAGATTTTTTTATAGCTTTTTTTATTATTATATATAGTATATTAAACTGCTTTAAAGTTATAAAATTGCATTTTTAAACAAAAATTATATTATAAAACGTTTTATTTTTAATAACTTTAGTAAGCGTTAAACTTATTGCTATTTAATATACTTTTTTTTAACTAATAATAAAAAAGCCTTTTTTAAAGTAGTATAAGCTTTTATTACTAATTATATTTTTTTTAATTATTATAATTTAATTAAAACTTTGTTTATATAAGTTAATAGCTTTTTTAAATAAGATTTTAAAGTAATAATATTTTATTTTAAAAATAAATATACTTAAAAACTTAGTACTATTATATTTAGTACCTAAGTATTTTTTATTATATTTTTAAGCTATTTGTTATTTTAAATTAAACTTTAGTATAGCTTTTTTAAATTAAAAGTTATTTATATTATCTAAGCTATTAAGTATTTATAAATAATTATAAAGGCATTTTATAGCTTTATTATTGTTTTAACTAACTATTTTATTACTAAAAAGATTTAAAACTAAACTAATATATTATATAAGCAAGTTTTATATATAAATAAGTTTTATACTATTTTGCACCTTTATATATATAATTTAAATAATTTAACTATAATATATTAAATTAATTAAATTTAATTAAATATATTTTTGCTAAATGTTTTTATAACATTTTAATAAATATATATATTATATTTAAGCTTACTATATATTTTATATTATTTTATATATATTAGACTAACTTTTATATAATAACTATTTATATATACTTTATATAAAATCTGTTTTTTAATAGCTTGCTTAGCTTTAAAATCTTATTTTTATTATAAAATAAGAAATCTTTTATTTTAAATATATTTATTTTTTATTTAGCAATATTAGCTAAATTTATAATTAGTTATATATAGTATAGCATTTTTTTCCTTTAATAAGTAAACTTTATATATAAGTATAATTATACTTTTTATAACTTAGTTAACTGCTTTAAAAATTTTTTTTAGCAAATTACTTTAGTATTAAATAGTTTTTTGTTTAATATAGTTTGCTTAAGATTTTATATCTTTAATATTATATAAGGTTTATAATTGCTAAAAAAAAAAGTATACTTTAGCTAATAATAATAATTTAGGTAATATTTTAGCTAATAATTTTATTTTAAGCTATAAAATAATATAATTTAAATTATATAAAACTAATTTAGTACTTTAAAAACCTTTTTAAATATTTAATTTAGTTATAA